>KN896877.1:0-12608 GCA_000934455.1 Apostichopus parvimensis
AAATAAAATTATTGATTAAAATCTACGGCTAATAAATAATGGACAGGTGCATGTGTACTTTGCAAAGTGCAATTGGTTGTTTACACATAGTCAATTTTGTGTAAATCATGTTTATTTAAATTTTTTCCACTTTATGAGAAAACTTTTCAACCAGAAGTGCTATTGTATTTTCAAAATGCAGCTGTTTGCAAGATGGGTGCTAATGTCCAACAAATGTAGCAAATCTACAAGCCCTGTATTTTTCTTAAACACAAGATCCCGGTTGCTGATACTAAGACGCCTTCGCAGATTATCTCGCACCAAATGAACAATCCTTTTTTTTTTATAAAAAGTGAACAATTCCAGTAATTTCGTACAATGCAATATCACTAAATTTGAAGATTTCAAAAAAACAAAACAAAAATTGAACATTTATAATTGACTTCTGTTTGACATACAAATTTATGAATCTAGGTCAATGAACTCTATTGTTATGAATCACCAATCCCTCCACGACCCCCTTCTCAATGTTTGTAACCATTAATGAACACTAACTTTCAAGTCGTGAAAATTTCATTTGTTTCCAAAAAAAATCATAATAACACATACAATATTTGACAAGATGTGAAATTTCGACATTTTATACAAAGTGAAAATATGTTGTTTGAAATGTCAGCTGACTACTGTGTACTGTATATTCAAGCCATTAGTGAACTGCACTGTTATGGGATTACAATGCACTGACAAAGCTAACAAACTAATATCAATATCAGAATTGTTTATGTATTAATTTTTTACAAAGTATTCTTATTCTTGTATCAGAGAAATAACTTTTCTAATTATTGCTGAATTTGATCATTTTATTTCATTGCTTGCAATTAATATGTTGTTGATGTTTTGAGATGTAATGTGGCTTTTTAGAATATATTTATATTACATTACATATACAGATATTTGCTACTTGTAAGAAGAAAGAATATTTATATAGTATTGTTGCAGCTCTAGCTCCATGAATGTATTATTCATGAACAAACAGCCTGTTACTTATCCAAGATATAGATAAATACATAGAATTAAAATCATTCTCATGCATATCGTTGCACAAAAGGTCAGACATTTGTGTTTTTATAATGAGTTTAAACAACTTAGAATAATTGTCAAAAACAGTAGATTCCTAAAGTTACGTGGGTGAACTATAAAACAACCAATCACTAACAAGCATAAGGGAAAATCTTGTTATGTTTTATCTATTTGATCGTGTAAGGATTATATTAAGTCATATCCATTAAGGCTTTTCGCTCTCCCCAGAGCTCAAAATTGATGGAATAGTCAATTCCATTCATCATATCAGGAATTTCTCTTACTCATTCTCTGATTCATGATGCGGTAACCTTTATGAGAAAGAAGAACCTCAGTATTAAGCTAATATGAGTAACAAACAGTAACATCTTCTAAGATCCTACCGAACAAACATTTATCGATGAATATTTGTTTCTTTCTTTGCTTGTAGTTTGAAAATTTCTTCTCCTTTTGCTTCAATTTTAAGTTTAGAGGATGACAGAAGAATAATAGTAAACACATGTGAGAATGCAGTCATAAAACCAGTAAGTGTCATATCTTATTTCCTTCATAATATCCTTCAGTTTGTTAAATTTTCAGGCAAGAATTGATAGAACTGTAACCGTTTAACATTATAGCACTAAACATTGAAACTAATTTGTTCCATGAAAGGCAAATATTTATGCCACTAAGAAAATGTCCTTCCCAGTCAAGTTATACAGCAGTAGTTTTGCATTCAGGTGAACAATTTTCATCATTTTGATCAAAGTCATGTGATATTAACAGGAATTACGTAATATTAACAGAAATTATGAAATTTACCAGGAATTATGTAATATGAATAGGAATTATGTAATATTAACAGGAATTATGTAATGTAAACAGGAATTCTACGGAGCATCTCTCCATTTATCAGAAGAGATCCAGTAAATTCATTTCTCTATACTTATATAATTTAAGTAATTATACTGTTTCATCCAATATAGAAGAAATGTGTGTCCCACAAATTAAGGTGTGATGTCCATTGCGTGCTATTGACAGTGAAGTTATATTCAAACTTCATCGACCCTGAATATTGATCAAGTAAAATAAGTAAAAGATCTTTTCTCTTTCAGATACTTTAATTTCCCTTTCATAGATGAGTATACGGTCTGCTACCCCCCATCCCCCCCCCCCAGATTAACTGTGGCAATATTAAATGGAAAAAACAAAGCTTCAATTAAACGCAAAGGATTGTGGACGAAAGACGATCAGAATTCCATTTGCATCACTTGACTTCCAAGGTAAAGCCTAAGAGTGCATCCTTCAATCACTGCCTAATTTAGCCTACCGTTTGCAAGTCTCGTGGGGATTTGTGAAAATAATCATAATAAACTTAGACCCACTGACATCTAAACCACTTATTAAATAGAATAAAAAAAAATAGAAAAAAATATGGTTTTCAATACTAGTTAGTTTAGATTATAGACTGTGCTAATAATAAGCTCAACAGTATAAAACTAACTGATGCATGACAAGCCTAAAATAATATAATTTAGTATTAAAGGCTGAATTTCTTAATGTAGTTTAATCTAAACAGTCTGTGACGACATTTAGGAAAATACATGGATATTAGAAGAAAAGCGTCTCCATTCTCTTTATGTATACAGCAAACAGAGTGATTATGTTACATATCCACTGTGAGTGAGGGGATAATCGGGTGAGACAGTTAAAAAATCACCACTTTAATTAAATTTGATATAAGCTCCGTTATTGATCACTGGAAATTCAAAGAACACCCTTTTATTTATCAACATAGAGTAGTGATAAGTTCTATCTATTTCAATATGCAACGATACAAAATTGACAGGTGTAAACAATACACTCTCAATAAGCACAAGGCTGGAATTGCACATTCGCAATTGTTCGGTAGCAATATAGACAAAAGGGAAATGAATTGAAAAGTTGTACCAACTAAAACAAGACTCAGTTATATTGCATATTGTGTGATTTTGATAACAATAGGTCTCAGATACAGTACACTATGGTACTTATGCTAAATACAAAGAAACAGAGTTGCACTGTTGAATAAATTGAGTATCTATAGGAAAAAGGTAAAGTTTACGAAACTTTAAATTATCTATGACATGCTGCAGCAGAAATCATTACTGGTCTTGATCTTTTGGGTCTACAACCCAGAATCTTCCCAGAGGACTGGGCCACGACCCAGTCAGACCCCCACCCCCTCCCCACCCCTCAGAATCGATGATATGAATGTATGAAAGAGCTCTACATGTAGCTTGGACAGTGGACTTGATGTTAGAAACTAAATAACTGAATTGATCTCCATTGGCAACCTCCCAAAACTGAAGTTAAATATCAATGTCTATAAAAGTCCCCCAACCCACAGGGAAATTTAGTGACCCACTTTAGGGTTGCGCCCCAATGATCTGCAAACCATCGGTCTGGATGTTAATGCAATGCAGTAAATCCTTGGGCATAATTCAGGGTTTCAAATTTTGCATATACTCTGAATTTCGTCTCATAAAATACTATGGTTTCTGTTTTTACAAAGCTGCTATTTTGCAATTCTACAGCAAGTATGGCATATTGGGATAGGGTATCAAATAAATTCTTCCTGCATGCATATTAACAGTTAACATACACGTACATGTACCAATTTGACAGGTTAGCCTTCCCATGTGTTTGCTACTAAAGTTTGGTAGGTTTGAAAAAAAGAAGCATTTTCTCAATCTAATGATGCAGAGAAGAAATCACAATATAGTATAATAATAATAATAATAAATAGCAGTTATTTTACGACGCTTAGCGAGCAGAGTATTGTATGTGCTCAGGCATAGCCACTTTCACTGATTAGCTTAAGATGTATACAGTAATTGGTACTTTGTTCAAAGACTGAAAGTGGTATAGAACAATAATGAATGGTTTTTATAATAATTTGCATTTATCATAAACAGATAATTTAAAAGCCAATCATCATTCTTAAACCTCAAAAGCCAATTACTGTAGCAACTCATAGCCAATTCAAATAAAAGTATGTGAGATCTGAAAGGAATGTAGGTTTCTGGAGATTAATTATCATTCAGTGACACGCATACTATTATTACATCTGCATAGTCTGCTTAAGTGTATACATTCAGTAGAGGTGATATACACTTATGTACGTCATTGCTCAAAATCTTTGGAAACTCATGGAATTGTTGGAAAGAATTCACAAAAAAATTCAAATGCCAATTTGCAATTTTCTTGAATCCGTCATCTGTCATGTTGCTTACACATGAGTACAATACGTTACACACTGAATGACTTAATGAGACGTATTGTAGCCTGGGCAGAATTATTCATGCAGCCCTCCTTGGGTTATAACAGGTTTCCACTTGAGAGATATGAAAGGAACTGCAGATGTACCCCATACATACATGTATGACAGTTAATATCATAGTTACAGTTTATCAAGCAACACATCAAGAGTACAAAGAGGACATGATTAAACCTGTCGAACTGATGAAAGAAATCCTAAGGTAAAGGTGTTATTCCAGTGGCAGGCAATGTGACTCGTACGGTGGAAAGAGTAAAATATTCCACACTGTTAACTAGTTGCAAACACCATCTCGATAACGTGTCCGTAACTCAAGCTATGGTTGATTGAATGGAAGCTATTACGGTTGCATGGCTAAAGCCTCCGAGTCTTCCCTGCGGTGCAATCGATCACCGTAGGTGGTCTGTCATAACTTAGACAAAAGTTCTTCCAAAGGCTTTACTTTCCTAATATTATGACCTTTACACTGAATTATCCTTGCAATCTGACACATTTTGGAATGTTTGTCCACTAGTTCTCTGTAATTAGAATTTCATCAAAATCCAAATTTTTTGTACAAATTTTAATTTCCTCTGTGAATATAGAGTGTGTTTAAAGAATACAAAGAAAAACAAAGGGAGCAAGTTTAGCTGAACTGCTGCAATGACAACATCCATTCTGAGCACTGTTGCCAGATCATGCATTCTCAAAATACCACCCAACTTTGATAAATTCATGTCTTTGCTATACAGAATGCCACATGGGAATCGTTTAGTTTTAACCTATATAGATGCAGAAAATTTCCAGGATTTTCTTTTTTTAAGTACTTTATCGACTTCGGCCACTGAGAAAATCCCTTTCATAGTTGTCATGGTATACATCTGATTGCCAAAGCTTGGTTTGTGAAACTGTAAGCATTAAATTTTGATGCCTAACATGCATAATTATAATATTCATATTTATTAAATGACTGAACTATGACCTGCCTTTATGCAGAATGATTTATAAACAATGTAATGTGAAAATGGTGACAAAAAATGATATTAAAAGGTACAGATTTATATTATGCTTCATTCAAGTATGGGTGTGATTAATCTGATCATTGATATATTGTTTATTATTTTTATGATGTGTAATTAGTCTCATAACCGTCACAGAAAATGTCATCATTAAATTAACATTCCCTAGTTTAGCATCTGGTGTTTATAGTTGTCTAATGTTGTTGCTCAAACTTTAAAGTTTAATTATGAATGTGGAAAGAGCTAATTATATACATGTACTTGATGTTCTGAAAGCATATATTCTGGTTTCATAAGGAACCTATGCAGTATAAACTTAAGTGTCATTTTGTGTGTCATGTGCTGCGATAACATTGCATTGTACATGGTGTACCCTATATAAAAGCAAAGTTAGAGTCAAAGATGAGGTATCTAAAAACAAAAACTCAAAATGTTTTCAAATTAAAGTTAATGAATAATTCATTTAATTTGTGGGACGTAAAATCTTTATCTAGCTACTGTAAGTGGCTTGAGCCTGTTTCTCTTTTTTTTCAATTTAGGTGGGGCCGATTGGTTTTCAACAGAGGGCGCTCTCATAATTGTCTTAATGTGCATTATCTGTATTGTTTAACAATCTCTGAAGTAACGTGATCCTGTGGAAGCACTCACGAGCTGTGAATACTTTGGTGAACCCAGCAGACAGATAAGCTGGCTGATTGTCTACTTCATGCTTCCACCATTGCAACATGCTTTAGAAATCACAAGATTTTAGAATGCTTAAAACAGTTTGCTTGCCTTGAAACTTCCAAAATATGTTTCAAAAGATCTCTTCTTCGATAAGTATGGAATTATATATTTATACAACAAGTGAACAACTCGTGGTACTGTTATGATCTGCGGTCAAAGAGTGCAACTTGACAAGTTTCATGGAATTAGACTGGACCGATACGAAAGCGCCCTCTGTCGAATTTGGGCGTGGCTGAGGAGATCCCATTGTAACCAATCACGAGTGACAATTACATGGTTGATCCAGAGCGAAACAATGTGAGAGAAATCGGCGCTAAATACACATTTGACTATTTAGCTTTAACATATATGACTCACTCCATGCACTACAATAATAGATATTAGCTTATATCTACTGAAGATGACCACACTCATATAAGATCAGCATGTTGCTTGAACTACACTGTGTTGTACCACTGAAGAAGAGATTTCAAGCTTAGTTATTGATTTATCCATTTAAATTAATATGTCTTCATATCACTCAAGATCACTTCCCAATCATGAACAAAGCATTTAAGGAGTCGTTTCGACTTACTGTATGTAATCATTACAATACTGTTTTAATTGCCCCATGTTTTCCATAAATTTTCTTTTCTACATATCTAAGCCTTAGAACTACTACAATAAGTATAGCCTCGCAAAACAACATTCACCAAACCCTACTCTTTATCTTCTTATAAATTAAAACATCTTCTATTATTATTTCTGAATTCTTAATTTCCATTACACTGTCTTGATTGTCAATTACAAGTCACTGTGACTTTAAGCACACCATTTTAATCAACTTTGCATACCTACAATTAAGATCTCCTTCAAATGCTCAAAAGTGCTGTACACACATTGTATTATTCATGTTGTACATTACCAAAGCATACAAGCCTATCGCCAGTCCACAACTTGAACAGGTTGTTGCAATTTTCAGTTTACTGTATATGAAGCAAGCATGAAATTACCTTTTATGTACTTACCTGTGCAACAACTTGTCTTCACAGGTGAATTAACTTTTCCCTTTTAGAACACAAACAATCAATGTCCTCACAGTGTGTACGAAGATAGCATTTATCTGCCCAAGATAGCCAAATTTGTTTTTTTCCCGTTATGGCCACATTACTGTCGAAGAGACGCTTCCAGTTTTTAGTAACAAAAACAGTGCAATCAAAGCTCTATGCAATGCCACATTCTGTCCAAACAGACCGATAATCGTAAAAACAGCCGAGGAACCATTAAGGGAGGTCGATTCGGTAGGAATTCAGCCTCGAATGCGATAAAAGCGTCTGACTCTTAACGTGCAAGGCACTCAGCAGTATGACACATAAGCACCAAGAATGCGTCAACACGGAGCTAGAAATCATTAGTTGCTAACGACTTCCCGTGTATACTGGAGTTTTTTAGTCAGTGGCTGAATCAATACCCCTTAGGCTGCACAGAGGATGAGAACGACAAAATGCATGAAAATAAAGTTAATCAACTTTAAATTGCAGCACTGTGTTCTTTCATTTAACGATGACGGAAACCTCCAAACTCTGTAGGAAGAAGAGGCAGCCTTAAAATTAGCATTCCCTTGATCTCGGCATGGGAATACTGACATACAATATAGGTGTATTGATTTGTTGTAAAATTTCATCAAACTGGCTAGCTGAAAGGCAGATTTTATACCACAGAATCTTGACGGGTTGCGGTGTACGCGGGAAGCTCTGAGACATGTTTAGAGGTTTTGAGGTGAATCTCACGGTTAATAACATAAACAATATAGCTGCTACAGGTGCTTCCTAAGCCTAGCTCGCAGCAGCTCCCTGGCCTGCTAACTGAGAGCGTCGATCGCCTTCAACGTCATAAACCGAAAAAAATCACGTCTGAAATCATGGGATGAGATTATATGATCCTTGTGATGGTATTATTAAAGTTGTGATGTAATGCTGTTAGCATTTATTACTCTGTTTTCAATTTGTGTAAAAGTAAGACTTTTCGATCCTAGCAGGGCTGAATGGCAAGTTACAGTAACAGAGGGACAAATACACACACAGAATACAGACAAGTTAATGAGCAGGGTGAACACAAAAGAGAATTGTTTTACATGTTTTAAATTGGAACTGAATAATTTTATTTAAACTCACCTAATATTATGATGTCATGCACATACCTCATGGATAATTATCAATTAATAAATTCATTGTTATGGGTCACATGTTTGCAAATTTGTTATAAATGCAAGCAAATACTCAAAAAGGAATTGAACCGCCTTCATGTTGGTAAGTTAATTATAGCTCGCAGGTTTAGGCAAGGAATTTGGTGAATACTCTGAGAGCCGTGCAGACAATTGTCGTGTACAACTGAGCCCATAAGAGTACATTGGTACAAAATTGGCACTAGTAGGGCGGGTTCAGTGGTAGTTGCAGATACCAAGAGAATATTAATGTTGTTATGATGATATTAAAATTTATTTACAAACGATGTCATTTACCCGTCTACTAAACATTGTATTATTATGTCAAAACCACATCCTCCTAGCATTTGCTATCGTTATAACTATTGTTATATTGCACCTGGCAACAGTAGAATGGCAATTCATGATGGCCATTCATTTGAAGCTATCTTCATTTTGCTCTTTAATACTTCATCAATCATTCATCCAGAGACAATACAAAAAATGGTTCTACAAAGAATATTCCAAAGGCATCAGGTTTCAATGATAAAGCAACAAGAAGATTATAATAGCCTAACCAAAGCCTTTTGAAGAACATTTCATAGAACACCAACTGGGATCAAGTCCCTGGATGGTTCCAGGGTTTAGCTGCTCAATATATGTTACATTTAATCAACCATATCTCAGGTTGGGGACAAGAAATTGAGATGGATGAAAGTCCTAGACCTGACAAAAATGGGCTGTAGGACTTCAGAATGGTAGATTCCAAAGGAAGAAGGTATTGACCTCATAGAGGGTCATTGGCCAAGGGGGGCGGGGGGGGGGCTCATCCCAAGAGAGGTACCAGTTTGTAGGCTATGTAGATTGGAGTTGTGTATGTTCAGAAGACGAGGAATTAATTAAATGGTGTTTTCAAATAAAAGTCTGGAATATTTTTTCTCTTCAATATAAGCCGTACATTGTGTGCCAGGGGAATATGCTCACCATGAAACGAAAAGAAATTTAGAAGATCAACTCTAGAGCTACTTTAAATTATATATTGAGAGGAATTAGTGGCTGAGTATGACTCACGTAAAGCACTGCAAGTCCTTTCTGTGAAATTTCTTAAAAGCAACAAAAAATGAATAAACTCCTTTGTGTGTGCGTGTGTAATGTGTGCTTGTCACCTTAATTGCTATCCATTTCATCTGCCTTCGTACAAAAATAATAACCTCCGAAATTGACATATATTTTATGCTCATTCTTCCTTCTTAACCAATTATTTCTGATGAGAATGTTTCCAACTTCTTTTTCATGTTTAATATTTTTACCCTTCTCTGCTTAAATGACATGGAAATGAAGTAAATGAGTCTCCAATCGTATTTCTAAAGTTTCCTTTCGTATAGCGGCAATTAACTTGTCATGTTAGTCGTCGGCCATGGATTATAAGCCTGATATTTATCCGTTTGATGCTAATGTATGATTATGAATAATGCTCACAGCAAACTGTTGCATGTCATCATCGCTACGACTACGTGACTCATCTCCATATACCGTAATATATTCCGACTTGAATATAAATTGCAAGAACTCCAACGCTAGTCTCAGCTGCTCAAAAAGTTTCAAAACGAAGCTAGATCGATAACGGCACCCATCATAGCATTATGGATTTTTTTTGTAATCTTTGCATCCGCAAAACAGACCCGAATTCCGCAGAGATTTATTACATTAGCCTCACGCAATGCACAACATTTGTAATTCCTTTACATCGGTTTTTAGATGCTCTGTAGGATATGAAGGCCAATATCACACAGCACAGAAACACCTCTTGTTGGTTTTTATTTGATCGGGCAGCAGACGTAATTCTTTCACTGTGATGGGGCAGACGTAATTCTTTCACTGAACTCTACAGGGATGATCTTTCATGGTTGTAGTGGTTTTTTGCTGCCTCGGTTTTTATTTACTTTTTGTATTAAATAATGATGTGTATTCTTTCAATAAGTATAGATTTCACTAATCATAAACTCATAAACATAAATCAAATTTCAACATCTAAGCTTATCTTAAAACTCCATATCTTAATCTGATTACAGGTAAGGGAGAGAAACATTAAATGGCTATTTTGAAAATTGTTCCAAGATTTATGGTCGCTCTTATTTTACTGTAGAAATCATTCACTGTAAGAGCTACTGTAGCTTAAATACACAAAAACTCACATGATTTACAGCTTACCAAAAGGTATCCATGGATCATTATTCTGGTTAATAATAAAAATAACACATCTCAAATTCTGGTCCATATATATACAGGCCAGTGCTGTTTAGCTTTCCAAGCAACTATAATATGCCTTCATATATAAATATATATATATATATACTGTATATATATATATACAGGTATATTCACCTTATTCTGTTAAAACAAAAGACACACATTAAAACTAACCTTAACGATATGAAACACGTAACCAGTGTAATCCAATTGAGGACATCTATTCCGTAAATGAGAAAACACAATTTCTCTCAATTTGCTGGCAATTAGTTAAGGTCAAAACATTGCTTTGCAAATGATCCATAAACGGCATATTTAACCAGCATATCTTAACATTGATGTACTGAATATGATTATTATTACACGGCTACAAATAATACCTCACTTAGCTAGCTCTTTGCTTTAAGCGTGAAATGCTACCGATGAAAACAACAACTACAATGGTTTTGTGTCCGTGACATATTATTGTAGACTTTGGGAAACTTCATAATGCATTTGATTCCTTTGGTTCTGCTCTTGTTTCTAATATTTTTTTTTTTTCCGTTATGGATCAATGAGTGCAAAGAATCCATTGACTCTGATAGCACAGGAGCACCTGGCTACAATTGATATTTAACGCATTCTATTGATTGGACTTCTGTCTGACTGGCATGTAGGGCTTAGTGTCCTAGAGCTGCTATCTCAATATGTTGTAAAGTACAGTGCTTTGTATGCTAAATATGGAAGGTTGTAGGTAGGGGGTTTGCACTTATCATCTAACAAAGGAGATTTAGGAAGGGTGTAGGAATGTATTGATGTGCTAACCAGGCGAAATTACCCATGAGATTGCAAGGGAGAGGGGGTGAGAGGGGTGAGAGGGGGAGAGAGGGGGTGAGAGGGAGGTGGGTGGATTTAGTGCTTGAATATTGTAACCTTGAGTTGTATGTATCCCATGATAAGATGGGGATAGAATTGTACTGATGTACCTAGGAGACTTCAACCTACCAAAGAAATAGTGGGAAAAGGGGATGGGGAAGTAGGGGGAAGGAGGGGCATAGGATTGCACCGAACCAAATATAAATGAAGTTTCCCATGAAGAAAAGATATACCAATGTCCTCTAAAAGTCAAAGTACCAGAGGTAACAAGATCATTACCTAGGATAGTGCAGATCCATGTCCTCTAAAAGTGAGAGTACCGCAGGTAAAGAGAGCATTACCTAGCATAGTACAGATCTATGCAGAATTACCCCAAGATCAGAGCCAGAAGACACATTCATGAAGGAGGGCGCTAGATCTGAATACTAGAAACATTACTGCTGTACATCTACACACGGTAAAATGAGAGTGCTATAGTTGTGAAGAGACAGGTGAATGACAAACAATGTAAATTATCACGTAATTGTGTTTGGGAATTTCTAGCATCCTCGCAAATCATATCCTTTCTCTTCCTTTTCATAAGCGCAGCTATTTACAAAATGCACCTCTTACTGAAAACAAATGTTCAAGTATGATTTTGACTTGTGGAAATCATAACTACTACATGAACTATACTATACCTTCACTACATGGCCATATTTTCCAATATTTTCAGTATCAATGATGTTTACCATAGGGCAGATTGGTCTACCACTCCTGGTCTCCAATCCTTATCCCTCCCACTACTTACCCCTTCCCATCTCCCCCGGCCCCCCTTTCAACAATTGTATGCTTATGAATGGTCAATTCGCAAGGAAGACAGAGGGTTATTTGGGGCGAAGTTGAGAAAGCAGTATCAATGATGTTTACCATAGGGCAGATTGGTCTACCACTCCTGGTCTCCAATCCTTATCCCTCCTACTACTTACCCCTCCACACCTTCCCCGGCCCCCCTCTTAACAATTGTATGCTTCTGAATGGTCAATTCGAAAGGAGGACAGAGGGGTTATTTGGGGCGTAGTTGAGAAAGCATTCTTAGACTAAGGTATATCAGAGTGTGCATATGCTTAGGAGACAGGTAAGATAGAAGTGATGTAAATTACAATTTTGGCACTTTTCCCCCCCCCCCCCACCCTAACCAAAATGTAGTTGGAACTTGAGCAGTGATTTAACCAATAGAACCACATCTGAAATCGAACTC
>JXUT01143221.1:0-13529 GCA_000934455.1 Apostichopus parvimensis
ATTTAGAGCTTAAGTAATAGTTACCCCTAAATGTGTTCTACGAATTTTGTGTGTGGTACAGTAGTTACAACCATCTGGCTATTCCAGAAGAGTGATTTATGGACTATTTGGTCTCACAAAAACCTAATGTGCCATTCTTGCATTTTCAGAAATTTCTCATTTATGCCTAATATCTTTCTTATCATAATATTTATGAAGATGGATCCTGCAGAGGTGAAGAGGGATGGAGCAAATGGAATGAAAAGTTTGTGTAAAGCTCCTGCTCAGAGGGAAATAGGAGAAAATTCCTCTTTTTATTCCAATGAAAGATATCTGTAAGCTCTGTAAGATTCTAAATAAGGTTATTGTCATACATATAAGATGATATGGTGTGTAAAGTTCTACTGTAGACTAGAGTCCAAGAGGCAACCCTCTGGCTCATTCTCTTTTAGTGTATAGTAATTGTTATAGTACATTTGGCACTAATGTCTACATCTGCTCTTCCAAATTTTTCCTTCTTCCATAGGTCATAACCAAGTCTGTGGGGGCAGTATATAACGTAGTAAGAGCCCAACTGCACCAGTTTCATGGCTTATTTGTTTAGTAACAATTGCAAGCAGAATGTGCAGTATAGTACTGTAGCAATCTCCAGTGTTTTGATGGATTTTTAGATTGTTTTTGCCTTAAGATTTTTTATCTTCCTGTTAGTATTTTTGAATTATTTAGACCAAACGTCTGATAGTAGATATGAGATGTTTATTGTAATGGGTCCCAAATTTTATGCAATTGTTAGCAGCAACAATTTATTAGAAATGTTCCTTTTTAACACTTTAAAAGGTCTAATCATATCTTGCTAGATATATTTCATGTCAAAACGCCATTAATTTATTGGAACTGACGGTTAACTTTTTAATTTGTAAAAGAGGAATCATGAAGGTATGTACAGAAATTGTAGTGAGTATCCAGTACATACTTGGCCAATACTGCAGGAAGGCTCATGGCTCTCCAGACTGATTGAGGATCTGGGCATAACCATACTACCATAGTGTAGTTCGTGCTTAGTCTTATGTTCTATCTAAATACATTGTGGCCATTCACCTGGCAGCCAGGTGATAACAGTACTGTATGTGCCCAATAGTTGTCTGGCAGTTATGGCACCACTCAAGAGTACTGAGTGCACAATTTGTGACAAAATGCCAAACAGAATTCATTGTGATCAGTATTCACATTACAATCTTTGGTCATGACTAAACAGAAAATCCCTCAAAGAACTTGTAATGTTCTATCCAACACAACACTTGGTATGGTGTGGAATATGTAAGAACTAAAATCAACCACATCCACAATTTAACACAATATGTGAATATCAACTCTCCTTTTTTTAGGTGCCACTTGTGTCAATATACCAATTCTTAATCTGCACCAGCACAGTACAAGTTAAAAATGTATCTGTATCATGTTTTAAGCTAACTTGACACAAAGCATGCGGCGTTCGACATACTGTACAATCTTTGTCCAGCCGCCAGGAATTTTTAATTTTTTTATTTCCCATGCAGGATGGAATAAAGCAAGTGTTTGGCCTAGTTCTCATTTGACCAGATGAATAGTGAGTACACTATTCCTCTGTTGTCCGACTGGTGGGCGAATAACATAACTCTTTTCCTTATTTTCCATACTAACTCCGCCGGCTGCGGGCGGTATATCTACATAACAGGCAGTAATCAGTGTAGTCGGATAATATTCTAGGCTAGGTATACCTCTTTGAGATTGGACTGGTTCCACGAAACTAATACGACAAAGCGTCAGAAAATGTCACCAAAGAACCAGTAGCGGTCCCGATAAATCATGACATTGAAAGTCTAGGTTAAAAAACATTATGAAAAACATTTGGAGGTAATATTTACCCATATTGTTTTAATTCCTGGTATTTGTTAGCATGCAGAACTCGAACTCGAACCCTAATCAGATCTTGTGCCACGACAACATTAAATGGCCTCATTGAAGGTAGCAGGCACTTAGAACAGAAAATAACAGCAGCCACTAAGAGAAAAAGGACAGTAAGACCTGACACACAGTACTGCCACTGCGGTCGTGTGTATGTATGTGCGTGTGTGTTTGTGTGTGATACTGACACTGCAGTCGAGTGTGTGTTGGTCAATTAGTACATAAATAAGAAAGGTATTGTTTTTTCTTTTCAAAATCGATTAATATAAGTTATCGACCTAGTTGAAACGTCCGGTTAGCACCACATTAAAGTTGAAAACTTCTTCTTTCACGTGGTATATCTCTTCTATCGGTAACAAAGCCTATTTCTTGACCAAAAGTGGCTTTAAAGTTTTAACCCGGTTACGGACCCCTCTCTACATTGAAACGCGCTGTATATACGTAATATGTAATGATCCCAGAAAATGATCATCTAATTTTTTTTTTTCAAAATGGATTCGTTTGAGTTATCGACCTAGTTGAGATGTACGGTTAGCACCAAGGATTTTGAAAACAAAATTAGATCATTTTTTGGATCATTACACATATACAGCGCTTTTAGAGAGGGGTCCGTATCAGGGTTAAAACTTTAAGGCCACTTTTGGTCAAGAAATAGACTTTGTTACCGATACTAGAGACACACCACGTGAAAGAGGGATAACTAAACTTCGTCTTTGTACCTCTCTTGACTATTGCATATTCTCATAAATTAATTGTTTAGACATTTGGTATAAAAGTTGCCGCAATTTACGCCAGTCTCCACAAGTTTCGGTAGGATCACAAGTTTAAGTTGACCATGGATCCATAAATCGTCCAGCCTCTCATTCCAAAAATATAACATGAATGAGCAACATCTCATCTCCCTTATGGTGCCATTTTTTGCTTTTTACAGTATGCATAGCGTGAATTATTATCCCTATAAAACAGGTGAGAAAAAGGAACCGTCTTGTTATTGTCTGCTAATATAGTCTGCCCTTTGTAGCTACTGGGGATCCACTTTCCCGCCACAGCGTACCCAGTGCTCGTCACAGTGTATAAACATAAGTAGCCAACGGCACGTAACGTTGATGTATAAACTATTGGCTACTGTTAGTGGCTGCTACCTTCAAACAGGTCATTTAAAGTCAGCGTGTGATTGGCACATAGACTGACCGATTTTGTAGAGCACTATATGCTAAGATTAATTGCTAATACCCTACACATACGTGTACAACTCATAGAAATACATGTAGTTAGTTCTATTGTACAACCAGAATTTGTTCATTGTTGTCTGGATCCTGACCACTTTGTCATTGAGCACCGTTTTGTAAGCGTGAACTCAGCGTGACGAAGAGCCTGGCTGGATCAAGTATATCATAGGTGTCATTGACTCGAGCCAATATTGGCTCGAGTCAATGAGTTACACTCTAGTCAGACTCGAGTCAATGTTTCTTTACTTAATGTAAAAAAAAAACAATTGAGCGGAATGTGACTTAATATTCAGGTTGGTTACTTCACCATTAAGCTTTATTCAAACTGGTTTCAGAAAATGACACAATGTTAAAAACACTATGGAGTGACGTGCTGCCTGAGCCGACAACTTATAACTATACATGTCCTTTGAGATTAAAACAACTGAAAAGTGAAATCTACATTTTCATCTCATATTGTTTTACGAGTCGGCTTGGGTTTAATCATTAGTAAGTGCTACTAATAGGCCTAAGTCTAAAAGTTTCTACCTCATATTTGAACAATTTCCTGTAACTCCCTAAGTTGGTAAAAATTGTTATGAAATGGAAAATCATCAAGACTCTATATGGCCGGGAGTGTCGATGACTGTGACATCTGGTGGCACTATTTTCAAATTCATGAAAAATTATGACGGCTGGCAATACTAGTTATATGTAAATGTTGGAGCTCAAGGTATTATTAGCTGTAACAGACGACGATTGAGGGAGCATATAATTCGCTATTTACCCGAACAAATGTAGTAATAGATGCAGGGACAGAGGGAGTTCCTGATGTATCGAACCAATACCACGATTAGCGGCACCGCACGTCACTTGAAAGGCTCGATACTTACAAGGATCCTTGTGTATGTCTCAATCTCTAATCCCTCCATGATCTTAGCATGCTAAAACATGGCAAAAGTAAAACCTTAGAAGAAAATCCTCTCTATTCGTATCACTATCTAGCATATTTGGGGCCAATACTAATGACCTTTAATGGCACACATCACTTCAGAGGAACTATATAGGTGCCACAGAAACGATTATGTCAACCCAAAGTTGCTTTCACAACTTTAGCTGTTGTATTATATATCAAGTTTACAGTCCCTGTTCATGAACCCGCCCCTTCTATTATCTCTGAAATAGCTCTGTTGTATTTGTAACGTACCGTACAGTTTAAGAAACTGACTACACTACTTATAAGAACTGGTAAACTTGTACCCGAAAGACACTCAAATATTCTAGATTATTCATATCAATAAATTCTAAAATGGGACATAATTGCACTAAGGACAAAACCATAGTATATTACTTTGAGAAAAGATTTACTTTAGTCATCAACATTTTTTTTAGTCCGTATTAACTACCGTACTTAGAAATACAAACAACAGCTGATTGGGTCCCAGGCATCACAATCGTGCATGTCCCGAGACTGGACTGAACCTGGCAGGCAAAGCTAGCAAACAAGAAATTATACTCAAAAGTAGGTATAATGCGGTCACCTGGCCTTAACGTGACAACCGCGTGAATGAGTATATGTGGGTAATATGCACTGATCTGTACACTAACTAGTGTACAGATCAGTGGTAATATGTGCGAATTGCGTGAATAAGCAAAGTGGGTAATATAAGATAGTATTGCAATGATACTTAGAAGAGTCCGCGTTAACGTGTCTGCTATTTTAGCATATATGTCTTGATTTGTGCAAACAATTGAAATAGCCATTCTCAATAGTGGCGTACACAGGATTGAAATCGTGGGGGAAGGGGAATTCCCTCGGCTGATGCAAAACAAAATGTGCCATACGAAACAAGCAGGAGGTGGCGAGAGTGCGAGATGACGAGAGTGCGGGGTGACGAGAGTGCGGGGTGACGAGAGTGCGGGGTGACGAGAGTGCGGGCGACGAGAGTGCGAGGTGACGAGAGCGCGGGTCGACGAGAGTGCCACATCATCCCGCCCCTTTCGACGAGGCGACGATTGCTACCAGGTGTAATTTTTTTCAAGTCTAGTATTTCATGATTTATATGCTTAGAATTTCAAGTCTAGTATATGTAGCACTTTGTCGTTGATTCGATTTCGCCGCTGCCGGAATTCGCCTGCCTGCTGGCTAGTAGAACCACTTCGATTATCACCAAATCAAATCAAATTAGAACGACAGAATAATATCTATAACATTCGTTTATGATGGTCTTGTGATGGCAAAAAACTTTTACCTGTTTAAATAAGCGATTAATGGAAGTTTGTCATTTTTGCTGTTTTCGCTGTTTAGTATTGTACTATTTTTAATTGTATGGATGAGGGAACCGCATGAATACGCCTGCCTGCTGGATTGTAGAGAAAATTCGACTGTATTGAAATGTCATGAAAACGAACGAATACTGTCCCATACTTCCGTTTATAATGGTCATATGATGGCACACAAATTTCACGGGCTTTAATTAAGCAATTAATGGGAGTAATCATGTATTTTCTTATGTCCTAGTTTATTGAAGTACTATTATTCCGCTGCCGGAATACGCCTGCCTGCTGGGCGCTGGCTAGTAGAACCACTTCGATTGTCATGAAATGTCATGAAAACAAAGAATATTGTCCCTTACATACACCTATGATAGTCATTTGGTGGCACAACATTTTTTACGGGGTTAAATTTAACATTTCATGGGAGTGGTAATTTTTTGGTGATAGCACAAACCTTTTTTACGGGGTTAAATTAAGCATTTCATGGGAGTAATCATTTTTCTTATTTCCTTGTTTAGTGCAGTACTGTTGCATTGATTCGATAAGGGCGCTGCCGGAATACGCTTGCCTGCTGGCTAGTAGAACCACTTCGATTGTCATGAAATGTCATTCAAATGAAAGAATAATATCCCTTCCATACACTTATGATGGCCATTTGGAACAACAAAAATTACGGGGTGAAATGAAACAATTAATATTCTAGGATGTTTATTTTCCAATCACTTACGAGCAAACTAAGGAAGAAAAAAGTAAAAAAGTATAAAAGTAATAAAAACTGATTAAGGTTTACTTGTCACCTGAGTCACTGAGCCTCAATAATGAGGTACGGTTTGCGCCATAATTTAATTCCTTAATATTAACAGGCTGAAAACTTCGCCATTTCTGTGTACCTCCTCCTGTCCCTTCGGTCTCAGAAACATAAAGTTTTCGCTGATAACTACATTTTCCGTATATTTCACATAGTTTGCGGTCAGCCTTTGACCCAATCAACCAACCTCCGCGGCTACAGTGTTGAGCTTAAGCAACGATGGTTTTTCGAGATACCTTACTTTGCTTCCTTAGAAAGCTCGATTGGGTGTGCAACTGCATGACCTTCAATACCCTAATCGAGGTAGACTGTGAAGTTTCAGCCTGCCATGTCCCAGTGCGTGTTAACTACCGTCGAATACTTCTTATATTTATGTCGATATCGTGTTTCTGTTTTGCAACCTGTCAATGGTAAGCTGCAAATGCAACGGTTTGAGTAGATGAGTAAGCAGTGAGCTTCATCGAATAGAAATTAGACTGCTAATAAATGCTACCTAATTTGTTCAATTAGCTAGGTCATGGATAATGTTGGTCGTTCGGACCTTACTGGCATAGCAGTTGCGCGAAAACTAGTAAAATTGTGTAATACTAATAAGTGTACAGCAGCAGCATTGCTGTGTCATTGTACCTTGTTCATTGTACCTATTTATTGAAACAACATATTGAATAAAAAATTACTATTACTAATATCCTAAGACCCTTCAGAGTTCAACCCGTTTTGTCTTACCATTTAATATGATAATTTGAAATTTCTGAGGCCTACCAGTACTTTGCAGCACTAAACGTGAACTGCCGTATGGGTAATTGTCAGAGCTGGAAGGATGAAATCCTTGAAGTGAACTGTATGAAAACTGAAAAAGGAAACATTAAATTAATTTAATTATCATTTTCCGTGCTTTCAAGCCAATCAATTCGACTGAACCTTAGCTTTAGCTGACAGATTCTCACTATGGCAGTGTGTGGATATGATGTAAAATTGTATTAAAAACAGAATAATTTAGTGATACCATTTTGTAATTTTGGAACTTCATAAATATTTCAGCCTAAAATATTGAAGATACAGTAGTGAAAGTTCCATATTCACTAAAGATGAGTTACAGGTGCATGTTTAGGTATGCAACCATTTTGCATCATGGAAGTTTTGCATTTTACCGTAAAGAAATATTTCCTGTATGTACCTCGATATATAATATAAAGTGTGGGATGACTTCTGCAAGACTTTATACTGTATAACACCACAAGCCAAGTAGTTAGCCCCTTACAATGATTACGTGCGTACTGACAATGATCGCTGCCATAAATTAACGGAATTTAAAAATTGATTCTCAATATGAGAGCTAGCTGACCACACCTAGATGTGAGTATAGTAATGAATATGCGAAACTAAACAGCGACAGTATTATCACCTGTTTAACACATGCATGATATTCAAGTTTTAGTTTTAATTTCCACATTTTAGTTTAAAAATGTTGAATTGGAAGCCACCTGATATGGTAAATGTAATCCATAAGTCCCTGCGGGCTTCTCCCACATTCGTGGTCATAAATATAACTGCCTCAGGCCTGTATTTATTTATTTAGCTCCGTCAGCAGTATTCCGTACTGGTATAGTATGCATATTGCATTATACACGCTAATCATGTTAGATAGTTGTATGCTGTTGTTTTCCATTCTTTATAATTCTCCCTCTGCATTAGGTATCATCACCGGACAACTATTTTCATATAGTTGGACTTTAGAAGCGAGATTATTGCTGAATTGAATATACAATAAAGATGTTAAGTCAGTGTTCCTTCGATCAGATTTATCAAACATCAGTTAGAACTTGAGCTAACTGTTACTGTTAGTAGGCATACTAGTAGTAGAGGTAGCAGCCTAGGTATTGGTATAATATGAGTAGCCTAGTCAGAGACCTAGTTCTGATAAAGTTACGCTAGTACGCCTAGTCAGAGAGACACTGTCATGTGAACATGATCAAAGTTCTGCAATGGTGTTATGCATGACCATAGGCTAGGTTTTGCACACTCATTACTGTTGTCACTAGTCTACTAGTCGCATCAACGATCAGCTGTTCTTTGAGCAAGGAGAGCTTTGTTTGGTACTGAATATGCATTAAATGCGTTCTCTCATTGGCTTGTTCAAATCAAGAGGCACGGTAAAACAGAATACATGAGAAAGTTTTTGATACTTTGAATCATTCATTTCTTAATTAATGAAACGTTTTTGACAAAATCATCTTGGTAAAACCTTCTCATTTTTCATAGTTCGTGAGATAAGCAGGTTAAATGAAGTTCCAGTTTTTGCAAATGAACAGTTTTATGTATTTCCTTTACCGAAACGCACAGAATCACTATAAAAGTTTATTCCTGGGTATTTCAAATGACAAAACCCTTTTGTCTGATTGCATTTTGTTTGTCACTAGATCATGGCAGATCAGGTTATGCCTCTGAGCAAAGAACATCAACAACAACTGTTTTTCAAAAGTGCCACTGATGGGGATCTCAACCAAATTATAAGTCTTTTTAATGATAAATGTATCACTGATGTTGATATCAGAGACAATCAAGGTTGGACAGCTCTCATGTTAGCTTCAAGAAATGGACATCATGAAATGGTCAAATATCTTATCCATTTTGGGTAAGTACATACAGTATGCTCCGTTGTGTAGCAATATTGGTCCATCTTGAGGTGATTCCTGGTGGTAATAGTAGCCTGGAAATTAATGTACTATCATAATATGTAAGCAAGCCTACAGTGGGTTAAAATGGTAAAATTGCGGTCAATCATCTGACCAAGTGAAACATGAGTTTGTGAGGTCTTATTCAGGATGGTCGTTAAAAACATGTACATGTTTTATTTAACATTTGTTCTTTGCAGGGCGAATGCCAAATTGGTGAACAAATCTGGGCAAACTGCCTTACAGATAGCAGAATTCTGGAGTCACTCCGAGTGTTGTAAATCCCTTCAGCAAAACGATGACGACATGACCAAATCACAGGCTCCCGAGGTTGTTAACTTCTTTGGACATGGCCTATTAGACCGACAAGCCCTTCGAAGGGGAGATAAATCCTGGCTGGATTCGACAATGAAGGAGCCTTCCACTAAGTACATTTTACTCTCCAAACAAAATGTCTATGCTATGCCTCCCTCAGCTGATAACAGAAAGTATTCATTATGCAGCTATTCATATACCCAGGTCAACCAGCTCATGAACACCTCGGAGAAAACAATAAACTTACCCATAATCTTACTGGGATCCGAGGGCATCACAGATGGCAGAAAAAGCAGAGATGGGGAGGTCACTGATACCCGAATATCCGACGGAAATGAAACCGTCTGGTTTGCGGTCGACGTCACAGCTGTCGATTCTGGTGAAATTGAAAAATTGAATCCAGGGGCAGAGCTACTGGGGAGTAACTTGATTTCCCTGATGGGATTTGATGAAACTCAGGCTGGAATACTTGCTCAAGGTATCTCCATTTTGGCTTGGCATGACCGGTACAAGTACTGTCCTACCTGTGGCTCTAATACTGCTATGGAAGAAGCTGGATATAAACGGACCTGTGAGAATTCAGGTAAAATACTAACATACTCACTAAAAAATAAAAATAGTTAGATGCTATTCTATGTGGAGTTCATCTCACCTCAACTTTGAGGGGTAGTTTATTGCCAGAATGGTGATCAAGTCAATTCTTCGATGTAACTCTTGTTGCCACACAAAGGGAAAGCTTCATTTACTAAACATACTCGTTACAGGAACAAACAACATCATTTTGTATCTTTGGAGAAAAGGTTTTTGAATTTACTAAGCAGAAGTGATAACGTTGTGACAATTAAACTGAAAATGACTTTGTTCTTCTGTACAATGTGAAAATCATTCATCCACCGAAACAGAAAGGAAATTTGTTACAAAAATTTGATGAATGGCAAACCTAGAAGTTTAGAATGTATTGAAGGCTAAGTAAATTTCCCAATTGTCACACATTTCAAGGACAAATAATATTATGTAACAAATCTGAAGAACTTGTAAGACCTCTGCCATGACATCACTGACCACATACTGTGTATTACCTGCGTATTACCTGTGTATTACTGGAGTAAGTGATGAGGTCTACTGACAAAAACATTCTGACAACCATGTATAGAGTTAGAGAACAAGATAATGAAATACTTTATTGCATGTATATCCAGTCTTTACCTATTTTGAAAAATTTCTCATGGTTTGCCCCTAGATTATGCAATTGATATTAATGGTTGGATCATGTTCAATCTGATGTGCACAGTTATGTGGAATAATGTATATTCTGCTTTCTTCATTTTCTTGTCCACAATACATTTCCCTTTACACAATACTTTTTTTAATATTTTATATCTATTTTTTTTTATATGACTGACATGACTTAGTAACTTCAAATTTATGGGATAGACAAGTGGTGTAAAGTATTTGTAACTTCATTAAGGTACTTGCCAGAAAAATAACAGTGCTGTATATAGTACCATTATTTCAGTAACCTGGAGTGCTTACAAGTTATCTTGTGTCGCACAAACTTCAAAGAAGTAAGTGTATGGTAAATGCTAACATTTTATTGGTCAGTGTACATAACAAATTCTCATTTTTTTATAGCTGAAAACCATTTCTGCTTTAAATGGGAATGCAACTTATGTATTCTCAGGCTTCTCGGATTTGACAAGATTCTGAAAGTTCTGAACAGAAATCGTCTTCTAAAGATACTTCATCATTTGAGATCCAACATACTTTATCAGAAGCTGACATGGTGGCAATAATACCTAAATGGCTGGATTGACCTTCGGACTGGCACCTCTGGGTAAAGATATAAAACTGAGCTCATTGGTTGAGTTCATTGGTTACAGGACTCTTTAAAGTCACTGGTTTGCTTCCTGTTTTCTCCAATAAATTCATCGCTATTTCAAGATTTTTTCTCGTCATAATTTCACAGTCAGTATTTATATATTTTATGATTGAAAATGGTTTTTGTAATGTAACCGTTTATTTTTCTTATGCATATTGTATTTTGGCAGATTGCCGAAGCCGAAGAGGAATCCACAACACCAGCTATCCTCGGCTTGACCCTGTCGCCATCATGTTGGTGATTCATCCCGATGGGGATAAGTGCTTACTAGGAAGAAAGAAGATGTTTCCCAAGGGCATGTACTCCTGCCTCGCAGGTTTCATGGAACCTGGTGAGCGAATAACAGCCCTTTAGTTAGTAGAAGAGGCAAAGGTTAAAGATTGTTTGGTGGTGTTATATAGAATAGTAACTTAATGGGATATTCTGTTGGTTGAAGTTGATTACTTTCCAAAAATGCTGGAAAGTTTCTGAATCTTTAAGCCAAAACCACATCCTCATAGCAGATTTTACATGGCCAAGGTAGAATTTTATTAAATTCTCTCAATATTTAGTGAATGAATCTGGCAACAACAGAGTGAATGATGTCATCATGGTAAATTAAATTGCCGAAAATGTTTTTTTTTATTTTCCTTAATGGTATTTAACTCACTTTACCCACAGGGGAGGAAGATGTAAAATTTGATTCTAGATACAGAGAACAGTGACAGCTAAGTGAGAATTCCAATTGTAACACAATTGAACACAAAACATCTGCAATGTTAATATCACAGGCCTCCTACTGTGATCCACTTCTTGGACTTAGGGAGGGTTCACACTAGTCAAATAAAAATAGGTTGAATAAAATTGACCATTACTTGAGTTTACGGATGAGAATCTGAGATGAGGTTTTCAAAGAACAGTGTGGAATAGAGAAGTTTTATGATACCTGCCACCCATTGCACTATCCCTTCAAACTTGGGTTTCACACAACATTCATTCTACTGCTATTTATTCTGCTTGCCAAGGACAGAAAGTCTAACAAAAATATGGTAAAAACATGGAAGAATGTTGCGTCAAGTTAACATCTGTTTACAGCACCAGCCTGAGAGACGCCAGTGTTGCTAATAAGTTAGATATAAGTGTCGCAATACTGACATGTAAATCACACACTGAGAAGCAATATTCGTCATATCTGCTGTAAAAATACTATATTTCGTGAGGAAGTCAATGTAGGTCGGTCGAAATTTTCAATAATAAGTCTTATCGTAAGTCTCGGAGTTTGTTTGCTGACTACAGCCCTCAGATTACCTGTTTCTCCACATTACTTTTGCACTCCCAGCATAAAAAAGTTAAAAATTTTGACTATATAGTTTCCTTTTAGCTCTGTCAAACTGTTTACTATTGTACAATATCATGAATTGTCTAACCAAGCCTGACAAGATGGAAATGTGCAGGCTGTTTTGTACAAACATTCCAACTCTTTTCCATTGCCCATAATTTAGTCTACCAAGACATGTTGGTGCTTAAACTGCAAAAAATATTGAAAATAAATCCTATATGTCACTTGGCTTTGTAGAATTTTTTTGGTTTTTCTCAAAGAAGGTACATTTTGTCATTTTAAGCTAAAAGAAGCATACTAACAAACTTGAAAATGAATATTATGTAAGTAGGGAATACATATCCGATGATCAAAAATGAGCTGAAATTCTTTACAGTTTTGACATTTTTCACATTAGAATTTTTGCCTAAGGTCACCTCTAAAGACAGTAGGCTAGTATGATATTTTGTACAGAATTTACAGCTTAACATCAGGCTACAAATTTTACAACATATGGAAGTAGGAACACAATAGCCTGCAAACCTCAAAATGAAAGAATTTCTGGTAATTAATTCAGTAATAAGGCTATTTAGCTGCTAGTTGTAGTCTAGTGGGCAAGATTAAGTGTTAAGTCAGTATGAAGAACAAAATGAATAAATTTTAAGTGAAAAATTGAGCATGTAGTGGTGGAAATCTCAGCTATGGTTGTAAAGTCTTTAGTTTCAGTGTGCAAGGTTTGAGCTGAGTGTATTTAAATGAGAATTTTAGGTACTTCGTCCATTTTGCTGTTTGGCTTAATTATAGGGTACTGGAAAAATACGATGGTATTTAATATAACCTAGCATCAACAACACTCATTAAATGTATAAATACACATTGTGTAAAATATCTGCTATTTTTGTGCATCTGGAAAGGATGGAAATATCCATTACATTTCAGTCATGGATTACATTATAATTTATCATGTAATTTGTGTTTAAACTTGCTACAACACTGTACGAACATTTTACTAGTGCTTGCCACAATTTCAGTATTCATATAAGCACATGCATGCTACAACAACATTTAACACTTGTGTAGCAGAACAGTACGAAAGATTGCCCTGAAAATTGGTTTTATTACCAAATGCAATGTTCTGCACAGGCTT
>JXUT01143243.1:0-12972 GCA_000934455.1 Apostichopus parvimensis
CGCAAGCTGACCGAAGTCAGTCTCTTACATTCATATTTAACGTCCATGATTATGAATTGTCAATTGTCAACAACTCTGTAACTGGACGACAACCACTGAGCTAACACCCCTTTCTTTAGAGGACAGCTACTTTTGAAAACTTTGGCACCAATTATATGGCAAAACTTGCCAGAGTGCAAGTAGGATTGTAGGAAACTGTGTCTTTGTGTTTCTTTTCAATCAGTTAAAGAAACTAAAGTTGATTTTACTTCCCACTTAAAGGTTCAATTCTGTGGATGTAACATCTTCTCCACGCAAGACCATGCCATGGCAGCCCTGGCTCAGAATGATACCGGTGTCTTTGGATGGAAAGGAGAAACAGACGAAGAGTACTGGTGGTGTATGGAAGAGACGGTCATCTTCCCCGATGGCCAACCTCTTAATATGATCCTCGATGACGGAGGGGACCTGACCAACTGGGTGCATGAAAAACATCCAGATTTAATCAGTGGTAAATATTTAAATTTATATATTAAAGGCATTGAAGACTCGCCCCAAACTGCGTGCCGCGCTCTGAAAAAGTTAACTTTCCGTTGCTTGCAAGTGAAGTTTTCTGCTTGTCGCTACAAAATGCAGACAGTAATGAAACGTGATACCTTGTTATCTTTAGCTGGACCTGAGATGTCCATCGTTTGTACACTGTGCTGTGGGTATTGACCGCAGCTGTATGTACTGACTGTACACTAGTGTCTAATTACGATGGTAGCAAGCTGTGTGTGTATTTTCTGGGATCGATGGTGGTGTCTTACACTTCTGTTACACCTCATTCCAAACTAGGTCAAATTACCGGCATTAGACGTTTCTTTTTGCGCGAGTCTTCACACTCTTTAAACTGTAAACATGATTTTGCAGTTTTTTTTTCATTTTTTATTAGAATGCACTGCATGTTATGAAGCTTCAAATTCTCATAGCTCCCGAATGGTGATGATAGAGCTTTATCACAGAGTTGGTTAATGATGGTAGTAGGGTTTACCTGTCTCCTTGTTCTTCATCTTTCAGGAGTGAGAGGCATATCAGAAGAGACGACTACTGGGGTGTGCAATCTGAATAGACTCTTGAGGGAAGGTCGATTAAAAGTGCCAGCGATTAATATAAACGACTCTGTGACGAAGGTGAGAATTTTGCCTCCCAGAGACTAAAATGCAAATGCATCACTTTAGGTAAAACTAAGGTTGTTCTAACTTTTGAATTATGAATTACATCACCAACCGATTTTTTTTTTTTTTTTCAACAATATTTTATAATCCTATTTGCAGACAAAGTTTGATAACCTGTATGGATGTAAAGAGTCCTTGGTAGATGGCATTAAGAGGGCGACAGACATCATGCTGGCAGGAAAATTATGCGTTGTAGCGGGGTACGGGGACGTCGGCAAAGGATCTGCTCAAGCTTTGAAAGCCTGCGGTTCACGGGTGGTCATTACGGAGGTAGACCCAATCAATGCCCTGCAGGCTGCAATGGAAGGTACATTCAGAGGAAGATACTGGTACATGGGGAAATGTCCAGGCTATTTGTTTGTAGTCTGTCATATATTATCCAACTGAAGCAGCTACAGTAGTCATTAGAGAGTTAGTTACCCACTTAGTACACCCCAAGGGACTATTAAAGGCATGCCTACCTCTCTGCAGTTGTACTGTTAGTGGTTTAGGAGGGGGTACTTGTTGAATATGAGAGAGGGAGGAGCCATTTAGATATGAGTTGAGTTGAGTTTGGTATCATTATACCTCTGATACACACTGCAGGTCAGTCTGAAATTTGTCAGGTTGGCTCACTCCTGGCCTCTGTCCAAAATTCCTCATTACAAATTTGATGTCTGCATGCTCCGAAGATTACCAAATTACGTCAAAGAAACCTCAACGCATGCATTGTGTTCTGGTTTCATTTTAACAGGTCATGAAGTTCTCCCGATGGCTGAGGTAGCCCCACAAGGCCAGATCTTTGTGACCACCACAGGATGTCCCCGTATCATAACGGGCCAACACATGCTTGCCATGCCGAACAATGCAATCGTCTGTAACATCGGCCATTTTGACTCTGAGATTGACATGAAGTGGCTGAGAGAGAATGCAGAGAGGGATACCATTAAACCACAGGTGAGTAGAATCCACAGATATGTGATATGAGGGGATACCCCTTAAACCACACAGGTGAGTAGAATCCACAGATAGCATATATGCAGGGATGTGCCCATGCTGGGCGACACTGGGCAGCCCCACCCAGCACTGTCTTAAAAATCGTGAATCTCGCCCATCACTATTTTCATTTTAAATCCCGACATTCCTAACAATATATTCAACATAAATTGGGCCTAGCCTATGCCAATTAAAATCATACAGACTAATTACGCATCAGTTACGCATGTGAGAAACATTACTGACGGCTCTCAATCGGTCCCTTGTAAAATCTCTTTGAAAAACTAATAACTTTTACCAGGTACGTAATATATTTCACTAAAAAAAAATTAAAAAATGTAAATTGTTAGCAAAACTCATACATGTGTATTTGCTTAAAAAGCTACACAAGTGTCAGCATTTGGCATCTGAGCACCTTCCCCTTAGACCCCTCCCCCAGGACGGCGATCAGTATACCCGGCACTCCTGAAATCCTGTGCACATCCCTGTATATGTGATATGAGGGGTTGGGATATTGTACAGATAACAGCGTGAAAATCATCATGAAATATCAGCAAAATTATGGGAGGAGGTGGGGAACAGTTTGTCTGTTGTGCTACCACTACATTGTCTGTGATCTTTTTTGCAGCAGATTATTAACCGAGTGCAGGACTTCTTCTTATGAGGCCACTCTTTGGAAATTAATTTTAAGACAACATCATCTTATATGCCTTGTTTAAAAGAGGGGGAATTAAAAATTAATTGCACCAAATAATGCTGAAACCCACAAATTTTCTTTCCTTCAGGTGGATAGATTCAAACTTTCCAATGGCAGGCATGTGATTGTCTTAGCAGAAGGAGGCACAGTGAACCTAGGATGTGCTTCAGGCCACCCAAGCTTTGTCATGTCAACGTCATTTACAAACCAAGTTCTGGCACAGATAGAGCTTTGGACAAGACCGGAACAGTACCCTGTTGGGGTTTACCGACTGCCAAAGAAGGTATAAGCTTAGAAATACAGTGTTTCATATTTTTGAAAGCTGTGATTATTATAGTTAGTGTGACTTGAATTAGTTAAAAGAAAAAGTTAGTGAAGACTGAATTCTGCGGGTCTCAAAATTTCTCTGATTAAAGTTTATATAAAATTATATTGAAAGGCACCACTGTTCATGCGAAGTCAATGATGCATAAAAGTTAAATTCAATGGTTATTAGAAGTTCCTATTTGAGAAATATTCCATTGTTAAGCACAAAATAGCAGTCTGTATCTTGATTGTTTTTTAAAATTTATTTACTAAGTTTACATTCTGTTTTAGTTTCCATTTGGAAAAGTCAAACCTTTGTATGAATTAGTTATGATTTTGTGTCTACAAAGTGTTGTGTTTGTATATATTAATGTTGCTATTTGAGTAATTTATAGAAAACCATTTTTTTATTTCAAAAGTGTCTATTATACCTGTCTTGACTGCTTTTCTTTTGCCTGCATCTGAAATAGACATTTCCCTGAAGCTACTCCTGTTTAGTATACATGTGAATAAAGGATAAAAAATGATAACTTGGTTTTGATCTTTTCATGGTTTTTCCTTTCCAGCTAGATGAGGAGGTCGCTGCAGCTCATCTAGATCACCTTGGTGTAAAACTGACCAAACTGACAGATGCTCAGGCGAATAATCTTGGACTTAATCCAGATGGGCCGTTCAAACCCGACCACTACAGATATTGAATTTAAATGGAAGGGATTAAGATCTGACAGGCTGTTGTATTTGTCGGCTGTAATTTTTTTAGATTTGTTTTAATTCCAATAGTGCCAAATGTTTCGATAAGTAGATATGTCAAAGTTTGTAACTACATAGGATGATTCTGTCATAAAATAAAGACGACCCACACATTTAGTTAGCAGCAAGCAGACCAGTAACAAATGGGTGGGCGCAGTAGTTGGCGGAGGGAGGTATGGAGTTGGGGGGGGGGGGAGTTATCGTATTGAATGTGTCCAAAATAAGCTCCACAATGTCCTATAAAGGAAAACATTTTGGCCTAGTTATTTTCCCAATTTAGACCAATTTGATTGAGCAAGTTAGAAATGATCTTATAGCTTACCTACAAGACCATGATGGTTTCCATGTTGCTCAGGTAGTTTTAGGTACTGGTTATGAATTACAGATCTTGTGGGTAGACTGCAACTTTGAAGCCTGGTGAAAGGTCTTTATGGTGTTCAAGGGAATTCATTACTACTTTTGGTATTTTCTTTATATAACCAAATACAAAATTAATAAAAGAAATAACCAGGCATGTTCATATCACGTAGAAAACAAACTATTTAGTTCATTTAACTAAGTACTATTTTTACACTGTATTTTAAAAGTTAAAACCTATAGTTTTGATACTGTGAAGACTTCTGTGACTTAGTTCTCATAGTATTTTATAAGCATGTCTTAATGGTGTTTTGCCTTATATAGTATAACATCCAATTTTATGTGAAGTTTTGGTCGGTGACAGAAAATAGCTAACTAATAATCACTTGTAATTGTGTAGCACAAATTTTGGTTTTTTCCATATGAAGTCGTTTGTATTCCGTTTAATATATGAGAACATATTCTATCAATTGAAAAGTAACTTTATATCTTGGCTATCGTAAAGACATATACGCATTGAATAAAATATATATCCAAAAACAATTAATTTATATATATATATATATTTATTTATTGAATTGTGTTCCACGAAGGCACATGTTGCAGTTTCAACATACAAAGATTTGTTTTGTATGTCAGTTGTAAGAAAATGGGTCATGCAACAACTATCAAAACAAGGTCACTACGGTTGAATCCAGGCTGGTCTTGTTCAGCTGGGCAATGTGGCAGCTGGCTTGGCTGAACAAGCAATGAGTGCACACGACGACTATTTTTCTGTTCACAAACGTTGTTTAAGTCCATAAAAGGCAACATTATTTCCCATTGATTGGTTACATTTCTTGAGACGGGCCAGTTTCTTGTTGTGAACTGCCGCACACTGTCGACTGCCAGTGGGAAAAGACGCCACATGTTGAGTTACCCCAGCTGAAGCTCTCTCCGTTGTCTGGCTAAATCTTCATCAGGTGTAGTCCTATGCCAGCGAACACTGCTGGTCTGATCACAATTAACCCTGTCCAGAAGAGTAATCAGAATCTATTCAGAATCTATTCAGAGATTCAGAATCTATTGAAGCTTTGAAAAAATTGATCCATCCACAAACTTATCCTTTTGATTCCTTTTGACCCTGCATGAGAAAACATTCAGGTGTTTTTTAATTTAAGTGGAACAACCACTTTAAAAGTATTGGGATTCATCAAAGTTTGAGAAACAGTGTTAACAAAGTTTTAATATCTTGACTTAAGCTGACCTTAATGGACTTCAAATTCAACAGCTGTAGCAGATGATGCGCTTTTTGTACACGGTATGTCAGTTATTTTACACATTTTTCACATTTTGCCATCTGAAGTAACATGGTCATCTTTGACATTTGCATTTGGAGTATGAGGACCTCCAATTTGACTGCCTTAATTTATATATTGAAATTTCAGAATGTTCTGCTCAAATGACCTTTAACCTCTGAACCAAAAACAATAGGCCTCCAGACTCACTTAATATGCATAGGGAAGTAATATATATGATTAATACACATGTCTTGCACATATATGCATGCCCAGATAGGCTATGCCAAGAGCTACGTCACCTGTACCCCTCTAAAACCCCGGCAACCCAACTTTCGTCACACCTATACACACGCCCGCATGTGGGAACGCACGTTTTGTCCTTGAGCACCGAAATGTCCCAAGGCATCGGCTCAGTCAACGTGAATATGACCATGGAGTTAGAAGAGACTCCATGATATGACAGAATATATGGAACGCCAAAAGCGCAACGCATTTCGTTGCCTCGATCGATTTCGCCTCCTTCTATTTCGTTGCCTCCCTTTATTTCGTTGCAGATTCCTTCAATTTCGTCTCCCCAAATTTGGATGCCTCCTTCTGTTTCGTCGCCTCCTTTGATTTCGTTGCCTCCTTTGATTTCGTTTCCTCGTTCTATTTCGTTGCCTCGTTCTATTTCGTTGTTTCCTTTGATTTCATTGTCTCCTTCTATTTCGTTGCCTCGTTCTAATTCATTGCCTCCTTCGATTTCGCTTCTTCGTTTGATTTCGTTGACTCCTTCGATTTCGTCGCCTCCTTCTAATTCGTCGTCTCCGTTGATTTCGTTGCCTCGTTCTATTTTGTTGCCTCCTTTGATTTCGTTGCTTCGTTCTATTTTGTTGCCTCCTTCGATTTCGTTGCCTCCTTCGATTTCGTTGCCTACTTCGGTTGCGTTGTCTCATTCTATTTTGTTTACTTATGTTAATTACGCTGCCCATAGGAGTGCGCACTCTTGTATAACACGCAAGCGGCATCGCGATTTGACGGAGGCGGGACTTTTATGTTTTATTCCATACGTACGTGCGTACAAATCACACAGCTAACTAACTGGACCATGATTTGATGACACTAACTGCAAAATAATGGCGGCGAATGAACAGCTAGCCCATCTGATTGGGCTTGGTTATTCTAATTTCACGATAGCTGAAAGTATGGGGGTGTCTGCTCAGTGCTAGGCACGCTATAGGCTGCTCAGTGTGAGGCACTGTGATCGACCAGGTAACGTTCGCGTTAACCGGCCGGTCGCGACCGAAGGTTGAAAAAAGCTCCGCCCACCAATGCATTCCTGCAACTTTACCTAATTAACATAACCAGGCGAATTCAATCGAGGCAACGAAATCGAACGAGGCAACGATGTAGAACGAGGCAACGAAATAGGTGGAGGCAGCAAAATAGAAGGAGGCAACGAAATCAATGGAGGCAACGAAATAAAAGGAGGCAACGAAATAAAAGGAGGCAACGAAATAAAAGGAGGCAACGCAATAGAAGAAGGCAACGAAATTGAAGGAGGCAGCAAAATAGAAGGAGACAACGAAATAGAAGGAGACAACGGAATAGAACGGAGAAACGAAATAAAAGGAGGCAACGAAATAAAAGGAGGCAGCAAAATAGAACGAGGCAGCAACGAAATAGAAGGAGGCAACGAAATAAAAGGAGGCAACGAAATAAAAGGAGGCAGCAAAATAGAACGAGGCATCCAAATAGAGGCAACGAAATAGAACGAGGCATCCAAATACGAGGATATGAAATCGATCGAGGCAACGAAATGCGTTTCGCTTTTGGCGTTCCATAAAACGGTACCCGTGTGAAGTTAAGACATTCCGCTTTCGTGTGGTACTATATTTAATAGTCAACAAATTATGTTTAGAATAAAAATAACCTCCAATATTTGACATGCTGTTTAACTGCCGAAGAATGCTAAAGATATGCCATAATAGAAAAGGTGAAAACTGGAGTTGTGGAGCGAGTTGAGAGCCCACAATACTACCCGGCACAGTAAAGTTCAAACATTTCTCATTCCTGTGGTATAAGACAACTATCACTGTTAAGCTAGTCTGCGAGAAATAGTAATAAACACCGTGATCTCATCTTATATCTGATACGCTTGGATGAAGCATAAGGTATAATCTGTTCATTGAATATAACCACCAACACTGAGGGAAATTGTTTTAGTTATAAACATTTTTACAACTCAAGTTATAGAGTGTTTTGAGATTCCTATAATAACTCCAACAGTAAACGGTGATGGCATTCTAAAAATTATTTCAATTCGTGAAAAATCATGACTACTTTTCCCTTTTCAGCCGCTCCCCCGGGGGAATTTTGTAGTAGTAATACATTTTGTAGAGGTTTTTTTTTAATTGATGTTTTCGATTTTGAAATAGCGGCCTGTTTATGGTCTTGTTTGATCAAGAACTAAGTTTTGTTACCAATAGAAAACAAATGCAACGTAAAAAAGGAGTGTCTTTTCTCTTTTATGGTACCCTTCCAGCCCTTCCAAAGCCCTCTCTAACTCGAATTATTCAATCAAGAAGAAAAACTCCATGATAGTTTGGAAGTGTCCCTTTGCTTAAGTAAGAACTTCGCGATCGAATGCGAAATAGAGCCAAAATGTTTAGGGACCATTTTTGGTCAAGAAGTAAGATTGTTACCAACAGTGGGCAGGTACCACGTGAAAGAAGAGTTTGTCATCTCTTTTCTGGTACTATTCTCGCTCCTCAAATCCCTCGTAAACTTGAATAATATAATTTGGAAGAATAAATCCATATTTTTGGAAGTGATCTCGATCGGATTTATTGTGATTTTCGAATTTTAAATAGTTGTAAATTGTTAATTATGATTAATATGACCTATATATTGTCATGTTAAAAGCCAACATATGGATTATGCCATGTCTCTAATAATTAAGTTGCTCATTTTTTATTCCTTGCCGAAGGCCAAAGGAATATATGAGATTGTGGTGGAGTGTGTGTGTGTGTGTATTTAACGCCTTGGCTTGTAAACACGATATCTCAAGAACCAAAAGTTGCCTGAACTTGAAACTTGGTATGTAGGGAGCCCTAATTGGTAAGTAGATTATCTCTATTGTTTTTCATGGAGGTCAAAGGTCATGTGTGGTCTAAAAACCTTGCAACCACAATATCTCATTAAGTGAAAGTTGATTGAACTTCAAACTTGGCATGTTTACCGGTAACCCTTAGTGATTAGATGTTCTCTATTCTTTTTCATACATGTCACCAGAGGTCAAAGGCTGAAAACCTTGTAAACACGATTTCTCAAGATGTTAAAGTTGCTTGAACTCTAAACTTGTTGGTAGCCCTTGGTGAGCATGATGATCACTATTGTTTTTCATGGAGGTCAAAGGTCGTTTAAGGTCAACAGATGTCAAAGTCTGATAAATTTAAAAATGAGCTAACTTCAGAAGTAATTGCTTGAACTTCAAACTTGTTATGTACATAACCCTTGCTAAATACATGTCTACAGTTTCCGCAGAGGTTAAATGTTAATTACAGGTTACATTCAGAATAAGTCTGATTATGCAGAAGTGAAGTTGCTTGACCCTCTTTGCATAGGTATGAATAAATCAAGTCTGCAAGGCTTGTCAACTCTGCTCAGCAATTCAGATCGTTAGAAAATCTTGTATCCAAAGTTTATTCTCATATTAGCAAGGAATCACTAAGTCATTTGACTTTATGTCCTGTTTGGACTCAGTTGTTATACACTGTTGATGTGTATTAGTTTCATTTTCGTTATCTTCATATACCATGCGTGTTAGTACTATACGTAATTGTCCGCTGTTACTTGCTGCTAGCTTCCGACAGATTAATTCGTTAGCTGCCATTGAAAACACGGAGTCCTAATGAATGGGGAAGTTCCCGATAATGCACTCGCAAAGGTAGTATGAAAACTGAATTTACTCCGTGATTTCCATCAATATTCCATTAATTACACGAACTATAAACTATTGAATAATTTAGGCCAACACTTGTAGACAAGTGGTTGTTTCTTTTTCGAATTCGCGGATCTAGTACTGTATAATGTCCGGGGCCTAGGTTTACCGTTAGTCCAAGTTACTATAGGCTTACACTGAACAATAAAGTTACCTAGGTTTAGTCAACGTCAACCCGATGGTTGTATCGCCTTGGTCAGTCGAGACGGGGCATGAAAGCTAAAGAACATCATTATAATGTGAAACTTATCAGTACTGGTTACTTTGCCGCCACCCGATTTACTTGCACATTATTAACAATAATAGGCTAACACAGTACAGTTATCAACAGGCTATCAAAATTCAAAGTTAAATCGTCATCCCAATAATCTTGGCACAAGAATAGGGCCTAACTTTAGAATCCGTACCATATGAATGGGAAAGGTTACTAGGGGCTAGGAATTAGGGTTAGGAAGTAGGGTAAGGGGTTAGGGTTAGGAAATAGGGTTAGGAAGTAGGGTTAGGTGTTAGGAATTAAGGAGTAAAAGGGGTTAAATATCCAAGCCCCATTTAACAATGCTCACCCCATCAAAAAGAGCGCCCTCTTGGTACGACTTCTAAATTAGTACCAAGAATAGATTAGGCCTAAACCCTTTGGCCTAGGTATAACTATAATCTGTAATTATTCAATTGCCTCATGTTCATTGACTGTACGAGCAAAAACAGTTTTACTCATGAACAGGTGAATCTCCCTGGAGAGTGGTAGTCACAGACCAAATGTCAGGGGATTAGCAGGAAGTTACTCGTTATAAGTATCACGATGTACATTAATTTTGTGTGTCCCCTACATCCACATGATGTGTTGTAAATATGTAGCTGCACTGATAGACACTGTGCTTGCAGTGTTCATAAGTCAAATTGTAACCACTCTTTCTATTGCAATTTGAATCTACAAAGCCTTAACAGAAACAGCCAAAATTGCCACTGGAAAAAAAAATTAATTTTGTATTTTGAGACAACATTGGTGAATTACTCCATGCATTTAGCAATACTGGTTAACTTCTGCAAACAGTTTGACATCTTCCATACTCATTGCACTTTCACAATCAGTGTCGAATTTCGATTCCGCTTAATGTTACTTTTTAATTTGTAAACGCAGCAAAGTTTGTTACTGTAGGCTACCATACTGTAGGGTTGTGTACAACTCAGTTCTGACCACAAAATAGCGCTGGAGTTTGTCTGGCGGACAACTAGTACGTACTACAAATTCAGATTGCATTGTAACTGAAGTATCCCCAAACAGGTAAAATAATAAATTTGTATCACTCCCCATCAATTTTTTCTGGCCTAAACTAATGTCTAACCACCAAAAGTATACATCTTTCCTGGAGTGTCCATTTATTGGTCATTCTTTGTTATTTTGCTACATTTTATTGGACAACTAAAATTTGCTGTTCAGACAACAAAGAAAGTACGAACTGATTGACTGTCCGAGGGACCGCCAGAAATATGCCTTAACAATTTGCCCAGACTTTAATCCTTTTCTTTCTTCTTTTCAGGAGTTTAATGTATGAGAGAGGTTTGAGCACACTGAAAGGTTTGTCCATGGGATATCACCAATACCCAAATGTTTAGAACGATGCAGTGATAATTATTGAGCATACAGTACTTTACATGCACCAAAAGGTCACTGAGAGCTATGATGTGACTAATCCACAAACAAGTTGACATGAAGATGAATCTCATAGTAGCAGAGAGGTGGATGCCAGCTACCATGTGGAATGTGTTCCGTCCATCCCGTTTAATCAAGCCGATTCTGCAGTTCCTGTTTCTGACATCCTTAAAGTGTCGTGTGACGGAAAGCCAAGTATGGCAAAGTGGTGAGTATCTGGTGATGATGATTATGGCATTTCAAAGGTCATCAGTATTGGCCACAGCATTTTGCCAGAACATACCAACAGTATTTTCTTTGATGCTTCCACCCTCCAAAATCTTTCCCATATTAAAAGTGTGTTGGAAATGTAGACAGTTCATAAAGGGGTAATGTCAGTTAGCTTGTTGAAGTTTGAGCATGGGTGACCATTATTTTACTTTTTAGTGCAGTATATGATACGCATGATTTTTTATGGCAGCTACTGGGGAAATAATTTAACTGTGATCCCATTGCAATATGTACAGATTGCTGTACAAGAATTACATAATAGACAATGTTTAGAGCCTTCAAAACTGCTACACAAACTTTGTACACTAAATTATTCCCTGGGTTATTCACGTGTAATTATTCACGTGTATTAAAATACACTAATGTATCATTTACCTCATTATTGATTGTAGGTTGTAGTCAGTAGTTACTGACTCAGTACCATTTCACTTTAGATATAGCAAGTAAGCAAGGGACATAGCTAGTATAATTGAGTTGAGTTGTGGTCACCAGTTTCCAGTGTACTGGCTAATTTGGGTCATTATGTCAAAATTCAAACAATTCTGGTCGGAAAGGTATCAGAATTTAAACAGTGCTGATCCGTTCTAGGCTAAATGCTGGTTGATGCAGCCTACCAGCTTTACTACAGCTATTGGTTTACTAGGAATGACTGCAAGGCATGTTTGATTGATTAACTTTTATCTATATATACAATACAACCTTACCACATAGGTAATGTAGTTCCACTCCATATTTAGTGATACATATAAAATTCCACTTATACTTGTAAAATGTTGCAAAGTCAGCATGTACTCCAAATGAACTGTTAAAAGTTAAACAAACCCTGGCTCATTGCAACTGTACATTACAAATTAATTTTTTTCTCTCATGATATTTTTTTCTCTCTCTGATATTCAGGTATCAGACTGTCAGAAGGAGACACTGTTTGGGATGGTCGTTTGGAAATTGAATATCGCCCTTCTCAGTGGGGTACCCTTTGCAACAACTTTTGGACCTGGGAAGCTGCAGCGGTTGCCTGTCATCAACTCTCGATGGGTCCCCCGTTAGCCCACCTCTTCCCCCTATCTCCAGATTTTAGTCTTCCGATCGTCTATGACAGTGCCGTGTGTAACGGTGACGAATCGCACCTCTCTGACTGCAATTTGTCCTTGGTGAACATTGGCGCTTGTCACCATTCCCAAGATGTCACCCTACGTTGCACTCCCGATGTTAATTACCAAGGTATGGTGTGAGGTTGACCCTTGCATCCTTGTTGATGTTAAGTTACTGAAGGTGACAGGAAAATTAAGAAAAAAACTAAAAGATCTTTCCTTTTTTGGGGAGGCATGAGAAACCATTTCAAACTCACAATATATACAATGCTACAAAGATATGTTGCAAAGTGGCTAACTCAATGGTTTCTTAAACCAAAACCTTTATTACATTTCAAAATGTAAGCAAACATGGACCTACTCCAGCCGATAGAGCGTAGTAGTTTCTTTGTAAAACATTTAGAATGAGAACAAGTT
>JXUT01143252.1:0-10037 GCA_000934455.1 Apostichopus parvimensis
CCACAAAATCAGTTCGTCGTCGGTCTAGGCTTGACTAGTCAAGTTTTCACCCTAAACAGTTGGAAGACTTAGGGGATGCATGTTGTATGCTACATTCATGGCAAAGAGTCCTGTTTCAACTACTGTACCTCTTCAAAATGAAATGAAATAAAATCGTTGATAAATCACTATTTAAGCCAAAAACAAAAACAAAAACATGAGTTTTTGAGTAAATAGCCAGAAACTGACAACTAAGGACATTCACCAGCTGATTCAAAGTTAACTAAGAAGCTTAAAGAGGGTGGTTGTTGTGTGAGAATTTGATTCTTCTTTTTCAATTTCTGTACCGTGTTGGCTTTTTTCTTTGTTTTGTTTTTTCTTCACTCTCACCCCCCTCCCCCTTTCAACTTGCCAATCAAATCGTGAATTGTAGCAAGAAATGTTATTAAACACCACTTGTTTAAACTTTCCATAGATTTCAGATGTAACAAGAAGATCATAGCAGAGCTCAAACTGTAGGTCAGGGTTTTAGTACAGTAGTCATGGAAATAACCTTTTTTTTGGTATAAAAGGAAAAAAAAGGATGTTGACAGAAGCATTGTTGGTTCTCCTGCTGTGTTGCATCTGGGTTAAAGGCAACAATTATCCAGTCCCCACCAGCAGCAGCAGCTGACATGATGACAGCCCCTATACAGCATCTGACATTTTTCGTCAAGAATACAAAACCATCCATAATTTGTCAACCCATCAAAAAAGATAACTTGATCTGTTATTTCCGTTCCCTCACATCACACAAAAATTTTGTGGTGTACTGATGGCAAAAACATGCACAAAATACAAGAGCTGTTTCCTGAAAAGAGGGGGGGGGGGGGAAGTGCTGCAAAGACTGGTGACCGATTATACCATGCCATTGCCAGCGATAAGTGCGTTTGCAGCTACCTGTATTGATAATAAAGGATGAAGGGGTCAAATGCCTTAAGCCAGGTCACGTCTAATAACTTTAACAATGTATGCCAAAGAACTTGTGTACTTTCACGCATATTAACCCTTTCTTATCTAAACAGAGCTTTGCAACATTAAGATATCATTGCCGGGTGTTATTTTTATCTGGTAATGTTGCCACAACAAGGATTCCGAGTAAGGAAGAGGCAATTAGACCTGCTAAAACCATCATCTTTCTTCCTCTTTTTTGTGTTGTTGTGTTATTTCAACAAGAAAATGTGTTAAATTATTTTGTTATTTTAATCTGTGAAGCATTCAAACATCAAAACTTTGAAATGTCTGTCAAGTCTGCTGTTACAGTAAAGTTTCTTTTGTAAGACAAAAGAAAAGAAAAGGTCTGTGTGAATGAATTAAAAAATTATTGGCATGGAAGGTATGAAAATGGTTCATGCAAACAAATCCAACAGGTGATATTCTTTATGCCAATATCCTGGCAATGTGACCACTTTACAGGTCCTCAGTATTGCCACAAATATGCTAGATAGTCACATAATGGCCACACATGCTCGAATTTGTGTAAGCATTTTACTGCCGCTATTAAAGTAATTTTTTCCAATACTGGGACACATATTTTAATATATCTATTTATGGTAATCTTAGATGGCTGAGAATAATTTGGGAGGTCCAGAGAGCTTCCAGGAAAGTACTTTAGAAAACTTTGAATATCTGTTAGTGTGCTCATTGGTAACATTTGGTTCCAATAATGATGACTTTGAGCACACCGCATCACAACAGTGCAGTTGCGTATAGCCAGGACAACGTGTAATTTCTTGAAAAAGCTTCGAATTTTCAAGAAACTGTTTACCCCACCTCAACCTTATTTGCTGACAGGATGCCCTACAAGAGTTGAAGGTAACTTCCATCTATTTATTAGAACCTATCTTCTGAAAAAGTTTCGAAAGTCACAAAGCAAAGGAACAGACTTCCTAGAAGGGTTGACCCTCAGACTGAAAGAAAACATCCACAGGTAAGGTCAGTTTGTCTGCCCAATGGCTGACCCTATTGAACTGAATAACAACAAAGTAGGCAACTCAAAATTTTATACCAGCAATCAGGAGGGTCAGAATCTTTTAAATTATCAATGCATGTGGAAGGCAGCATTAGTGTTGAAAAGAGGGACAGGCAGCACAGGAGTTTGAAATCATTTAATTCTACCAATATTTCACATCCATTTCAATCCTCAACATGATATATGATACAACCTTTGCATTTTCCAGCAGCCTATAAGTACCACTTCTACAGAAAGGTGACAGACTTACGTATAATTATACACTAGTCAGCTTTCGCGCAACCGGTACCTGTACAAACTCCTTGTTGAGAGGGGGGGGGGGGGGGACAAACCTAACAAAATTTTACATCTTTTGCTTGACTTCCTCCAGGGCATGCTGATAACAGGTAAGAACTATGTAAAACTATGATGAATCATGCAAAGAGAAAATTCCAGGTGTTTTATTTCAGAAAGGTAGGTTGGGATGGAAGAGGTAGTGGGCAGAAATACGAAAGTTGGTCAGTGGGAGCGCTGTGCTAAAGTGTAAGCGACTTTGACATGGAGAACTGCACTAAATGGGGGAGGGGAAGAGGGGTGGGTGTGGGTGAGAAAGATAAATAGTAGTAAGTAGTAGTAGCAAAAGGCAGAATCCTTGGCAAAATTTAACGTTACACGAGACTGACGATTTCAAGTAGTCTAAGGTAGCTGCTATGTGTATGCACACCAAATCTACCCTAGCCTATTAACTGGTAACATTCTTGCACTGCGCCCCCAATGACCCAGTCTAAGGTCAACCTCTTCCTTCTGAATCTAATAGCCAACGGCATTAGACGCACGCTTCCACTTGAATTTTCAATCTTCAACTTCACCCTTGGTGTTTTGCTTTTGGTTTTTAACAATACTTTTGAAATAATCAAGGCATTAATGACATGACATCACTTGATATCATCTGCAACTCTATTTTACAAACAGATAGGAAATCATTCTTTAATAGGTTCCTGAATTACCTGTCATACAATTTTAATTAAGACACATTTAAAAAAACCCTTACCTTTTAACATGTACCGCTGTACAAGCATTTAGTTTAGCTGGTGTCCTAAATTTCCAACTTTACTAATACTTATCCTTCAAAAAATTCAGTCTCTGCCTCAATATTAATTATGGAATGCAATTCCATTGTTTTTCCATCTCCAAAGTATGGTAAATTTTCCAATACTGTCCACTTTTAATGAGTAGTATTCTTTCACTTACAAGTAGCACTGTAAAAAGCTATCATCCCCCCAACCAAACCCACACCCCCAAACCCCCCCCCCCCTCCTCTTGCACAGGAGAATGTCATTACAAATTTATACTTTGTCTAGGGAGGAATTATCCATTCAGAAGGAGAGAAGAAAAGAGAAAGAAGCTAAAACAAAAGGACAATAAACAGAACATTTACAACATTTGTTCAAAATCATTCAGCATAATTAATTAAACTAATGAGTTCAAGAATTCCACCATTTAATGGTTTTGTTAGAAGAGACCAGTCATCCTCATGAAAGGCAGCAGACAGACTATAAGGCACCAGTTAATATTTAAAGACCAGACATCTCTCTGTCTAGACCTTTTCAAAACCACAAAAATGTCAACTGTGAAGGGAGGGATATTATCTTTCCAAGTACTCATCATCCTTGAAGGTCAAATACATACTTTGAGGCCATTCCACCTCCACAAACTAGTTCTTCCTTTCTTTTTCTTTTCTTTTTTCCTTTTCTTCTTTTATCTTTTTTTTAGAAGGTTTTAAAAAGTTGGTCAAGGTGAAGTCTGCCAATGCATGAAAACAGTGAAGCAGACTGAGGCTAGATATAAGCAGATGATAGATAATACAGAGATATGTACTGTGGTACAAGTACAGCTGCCTGTGCAGCAGACCTACAAACCTTGTCAAGTGATTCCCTCTTGACACAAGGTCTTTTCCCTGATGGACAGTCGGATAAAGGTGGTACACAAGGACAATTGTTTGTCTGTGTCACGTTCTTTTAATTGAAGTGATGACGATTTATTATATACAGTATTGTCCCAAAGTAACAACACAGTGTACGCTGAGAAGTACAGGCTCAGGTGTGTAACAAAATAGATTGAAATTCACTACAATCATTTAAATGTTTTGAAATATGAAATTTGTTCCCACTATCATCATTTCCTTGTCAAAATTCCAGTCGTCTTTAAAGAGTGTTACTTTATCCATTTGCCTTGTACCATATTGTTCCTCCCTCTAGCACCCCCCCCCCCCCTTCAAGATAAATAGCAAAGCTAATGCACTCCATTTGCAAACGAACATTAGACACACAGGACAAAACCTGTAAAATTTTTTTTTTATAAATATCAGATCGTAACTTTTAAATTGGTAGGATGTATTAAGATCACACAAAGGACAACCATACAATGCCCTAAACTAGTGCAGTTCACAAGTTTAAAAGATTGTTATTCCAGAAACATTATAGTTCGTAAAACAGGGCATTGTAAATCTTATGTTTTAACAACAATATGTCCAATAATTACAGACCTTGAAATTGAGCCCATCCTGAACATATTACCCCTCTCCAGTGTAAAACTGTACCCTCATAAGACCCCATGTAGTTCATTTATAAACAGATCTGTCATTCCAAAATGGCCCTAACCTGAACTCATGAACTTCAAGTCAACCCTGTCAGAGAGTTCTTAGAAAAGAGCATATAACAAGCCATAATAATACCCCATAGATTATAGCCAGACCCAATGACTGGTATTCATTACACTTTGCACTGTGTGGGAGGGTAGTATAAACACATTAAAAGATTGGCATTTGTGGGTTGTTCCAATTGAAAACAAGGGGTAACAAGAATTCCTCAATTTGATTTATAATAAGTTCATCTTGCTAGACCAAAATACATGGCATCAAACCATAAATGTACAGAAACAGATAAAAATGGGGTAAAAATGTGGCTCTTTGACCCTTCTGCTAAATGTCAAAAGGACAACCAAGTGGGAACTCTCCATGCAGAGGGAAGGAATCTTACAACCCGACCCATTGGTAAATGAAACAAAACCTAGCTAATAATGCTAACAGGTGCCATGACAATCTACTCAAATACATGTGCATAACGTCATGAAATAGCTACAGTATTTTGTTATCTAAGTAACTTGTGGAAGGGCACAAGGCAATTGTTACACAACACTGGACATTGCCTCCAAAATGCTTCCAGGACTAAAATGCTTTTATTCCCCCACACATAAACACAGCTTGTTATATCACCATCACCACCTGAGAGCCTGGTTGTTGTCTGTCCTTACACATATATGCAGAGGCAAGACAATTTACAAATTATCAATGGCTAAGCCCAATTACAGATTACACCCTGCTTAAAATCATGACTGGAAAAGCTTGCTTATATATAACTTAATATATAACTTAATATACTGTAACTTATATATAACTATATTGCCATGGGATTTTGGTATCACAGCATCACAAACAAATTTTCACAACTGAAAAGGGTTGTTCCAAAGCATACAGTTATTTATTAACATGTGACCATCATTGTTCGACTTCCTGCTAGCCGTCTACACCCTAACGCTTCACCGAGTTACAATGATATATTTGTCACGATAGCAGACTAAAAAAAAAAAGTCCTTCGAAAATTTGTGGCTTTCAATTCCCTTTATTTATGATTTCCCAAAATGCTTATCTGCACACCTGGATAATGCCACTAAGTAATAACACCTTCCTTCCTTCCTCAGGAATCATGAACATACTAAAACTACCTTTTTGAAATGTCATTTATTTTTTATTTTTTTGGTGGCCATCTAACATTTTATTTTTGGTTATTGGTCAAAGACCTACTTTTCTCAATAACATCAGGAAGATAGAATTCGGAAAAGGATGTTATTCCAAGGGCAGCTCGGGACAATTACAGGATGCTGCACACGACCTCACACTCTTGGAAACGGATCTACTCAGGTACCGTGATTCATTCCTAGATTGGAAAAACAACACTGACACCCATTGGATAAATTAAAAGCACTGCTCAGCAACTTCATGCATGCAAACGCACATACGAAAACAAGACAGGCTGCTGCAGTACCGCTCTGCAAGTTTATCTACATGTACAAACACATACAGTGGATGTTGCTGCAGTACCACTCTGCAAGTTTGTCTACATGTACAAACATACAGTGGATGTTGCTGCAGTACCGCTCTGCAAGTTTGTCTACATGTACAAACATACAGTGGCTGTTGCTGCAGTACCACTCTGCAAGTTTGCCTACATGTACAAACTTACTGTGGCTGTTGCTGCAGTACCACTCTCTGTAAGTTTGTCTACATGTACAAAACATATAGTGGAGGTGCAACTGTAGGTTTCTAAACAACTTAATAAATTTTTTTGGGAGTGACTTGCTGACATTCCTTAATGATGCAGCCATCTATAAAGTTGTGGTCTCGTTAGGGATTGCAAACCAAGTTTGAGAATTGGGGAGAGGGACGAAGGGGAAGAAGATTTGTTGTGTTTTTATATTATGAATGTCCACCATTGTGAAATTAACTGTGTCCTTAAGGTATATGCAATATGCTTTTCAGTTAATTACTATGTAGGATTTCTTACTCCAAATGGGCTTTCTCTCCCTCTCTCTCTCGTGCTTTTGACACTTATTTCAATCCATTATTCATTTTTTTTTTCCATTTCTCTCATCTTTGTTTTCATACTTTTTTTTATTTATATCTGAAACAGATTGATCTGTTAATTCTTCTCTGGAAAGAAACATTTTTCTAATTAATAAAAAATATCAAAGCAGCAAACTAATCTACTTAATCCTCTATTACTTCCAGATGATCCGAACTGAATCACTCTCTCACAATATACCCCCAGAGTTCCACTTCAATTTGATTTAATCAATTCCCTATCCAAACAGTGTTTTAAGGCACTCATTGCTTTTATAATTAGTACTTATAGATAGGCAGGACACTTTTAAATCTATTTTTTTCTCGACTGATCATTGTTAAACTATTCTATCTATATCTCACTTTACCAGCAACTGTCTGCCAGCACTACAACACAACACAACACCAGACATTCATTGATCACTGTGGACAAGAACACAACAGCAGACCTTTACTCAGAAATTCTGTGCTTGTTATGTAATATGACATAAGACCTTGGCTTCCAGTCAACTTTTCTAATGGTACAGCCTCAATATAAGGTGAATTGAGTTGCTCAAACATCGTGGACTCATACCAGGAATAAACCGTTGAAAATCAAACAGAAAAATCTATGAAATCCTGATATTGTACAGAAAACACAGTTTGATTAAGAATTCCTTTGCTTATAGAGATGCGATTTTGATTCAATCGAAAAACTTTCCATGAATTTGTTATAGAACTTATATATTTGGTACGAACTGAACAACATTTTGTATATATTGTTTTAAAATATTGTATTTTATTAAATCACAAATTTTTTGCAGTTGTAAATTAGTAACAAATTTGACCTAATGCAATCCTTTAGAAGATTGTATAAAATACATGGATACAGCTTCTAGCATGTACTATACAGTATACACACTGTAGTGCAAATCTGTTAGGCAAAGAACAACATGTGATTCATAAAGCAGTGACCAGAAATGACCCTTAACAAAACCCAGAAGAAATATGCTAGCAGGTCGTTGCTCTAAAGGTGAATTGCAAAGTCATTAACACATTACAATAAAGTTCACCCCAGGTTGACTCTCTGATATCGTTTAGTAAAGCAAGGGTTTTTTTGAAATGACGTATTGTAAATAATAAAGTGAATTGCAACCTCATTAACACATTACAATAAAGTTCACCCCAGGTTGACTGTCTGATATCGTTTAGTAAAAGCAAAGGGTTTTTTGAAATGACGTATTGTAAATAATTAAGTGAATTGCAACCTCATTAACACATTACAATAAAGTTCAACCCAGGTTCACATTCTGATATTGTTTAGAGAAGCTTATTTTTGAAATGATGTATTTTAAATAATAAAGGAGTCTGGTTAATGAGTAACGTATGAACTGAGGGCTGGCCAAAGACCACTAGACAATACACGTTTTTATCTATATGTTCAAAGTTCTAAAAACAAACAGTCACGCATTCTTTGTTTGCTTTTAATTTTGTTTTCTTTTTATATCATTCATCTTAAAAGAATAGGTGAACTCTTCAACTTTGGATATATGCATGGGAACTACGTCAAAAATGGCATAAAGCCAAATAGCTAACACGCAAGTTAACATGACACTTTATTATCTTTTTATTTGATGCGGGTAAAATGTTACAGGTTCAATTTGAATGTCATGTGGACATTAAGTAATAAAAGATACGAAACTGTATCATATAGAACAAACAATGAAACGAGGATACAAGTTGTAACATATCTATACTGCACTGTATGTAGTACTGACATCTGTATAGGCATAGTATTTATCAAACAGGCCAGCTTGGTTTCACACATGATGAAAACACTCCTGGGGTAATCCTAGTTCGAGCAGCTTCTGTACATACATATCACCTCCTACCTCTCCTCTTCCCCCTGTTGGTTTCTTTCTTCTCTCCATCCCTTGTCTACTAATCTTCTTACATCTATCTCTCTGTGTTCACCCTGCTCATTAACCATTCTGTATTCTGTGCATGTATTTGTCCTTTCTGTTACTGTTACTTGTCATTCAGCCCATGCAGAAGATCCTGCTAGGTTTGAAATGTCAGGCCAACTCACTTTTACACACACAGCTTACATATTAGATGGTAGGTAACATATCCCAACATGCACATGCTACACATTCATGAATACAACATATTGTACATAAAAGTATGTCCGTTAGTAACATCAAGTGCGACCAATGTAACTAACACTTGGTAAAAAAAAATTGCTGTTTTTGAAAGCAAAAATTGAAACTCTTAGCCAAGACATGTTACATCTGCACAGATGAACTACTGTACATGGGCCTAAAATAGTCTGTGGCAGGTCAATGGAAATGTGTATTGTGAGGGGTGCATAATGTTGTATACTGTACATGAACATTACAGTACAGCACACTGGTTTTAACAGTATATCCTAAACCCAAATATCCAACCTTTCAACTCTAGTATATCTTAGATCTGATAAAAGGAAAAAAACTGCTTAATTTGGTCAAAGGGATGAAAGAAGTTGACAGCAAGGATTAGAAGACTAGCCATCATGTGTTAGTAATGAATGGACTCTAAAGTCTGTAAACCACAAGCTTCTTCAGCAAATTGAGAGATGAAAGTCATAAGTGGAATAATTCTTGTCATTCTTGTCTGGCAGGAAAAGATTATCTCACTTCTTCCTGACTCTAGAATAATACTTGTACACACCTAAAGGCTCTCCTTTTGCAGACCTGAGTGATCAATTAATGTCAAGGTTTAACCTTGCGCCACGGACTCTTAATCCTCAAAACTTGGCGTCGCCGCAGAGAAACGTTTACTGGCCAGGTCAGGCCTATCTCCTACATTAAGCAACAGCCACTCGAACGAAGTACGAGTTTCATGTAGCACAAAGCTCGGACTTAATAAATGTGCCCTAAGGCTTGCAGTGTCTTTAAACTCTTTACACAGCTTTGTCTTCAGGAAACCTTTAACTTTGATGAGAAAGTAAAACTCCTCGGACGGGGAAACGTTGACAATTCTCTGCAATTCTCTACAGTAACAAGTCAGTGTATACAATGGTTAAAACAGTTGTCTACATTTCAATTTTAAAATGAAATCGTTTGATAATTTTTTTTGGGGGGGGGAGGGGCTTTGAACCAGATTCACTAAATAATTAGAACAGTATAATCTCCCAAAATACTTCAAAATAAATCTTACCAGAAAGATACAGCTGACTGATGATGGTTTTACCACCCTTGGAAAGTCATAAATACACAGTAGGCTAGGCTGGTTTAATGTAAATAAGTGTTAGTGTAGTAGGCTACCTGTCAAATGGAAGCAACAGACATGCATTAGGTCCACAAGTATACGAACCCCCTACCCCCCTACCAAGTAGTACTATTAAAAATAAGATGACCATTAATCCCTTTT
>JXUT01143253.1:0-19434 GCA_000934455.1 Apostichopus parvimensis
TGAGTAGCGTAGCTTTATTTTCCCAGGTAGCAGTTCCGCGAAACTGCTTCGTTCGTTTCCGCACTGGGGCGGATGGGCGGTATCTTACTTATTTGCATACATGTATTTGTCTGATATACTTCTTCTAAGATGTTTGATCGTTTTCATGTCTTTTTCGTTACTTGGTCGCTATTTCTAAGTGTTGGGGATTCACTTTTGTAGCGTACTTTGTAAGCTGCGAGCCCCTAGTGGGGCGTGTGTTTTTTTGTTACGTAACTCTACTCTCTGAATAGTTTACGTTCCCATCCCACTTCTTCCTTTTCTATAGTTAGTTTACATTGCAACTAACAGTTTTGTCTTTTAAAGCTTATAATAGGATACTACGCCCATAACATACGCGGTACATATAGCCTAACCTCCTCTCATGATTCTTGATTCAGGTGTTACATGCTGTAAAATATGTGGTATGTGGGTGCATGAAATTGAAGGGCCACCAGTGTGTACTTGGCATCAATTATTGGAGTGGTTAAGTTTATACTCCAAGTTAACTTCACATACCAGACAATAAACCTTTAGAAATTTTAAACCTTTGGAACTTTTATATTTAATTCACTACTCTCTTTACCAGCCTCCACTCTACAAATGCACTAAAATCAAACTAGCTTACAAACGTTGTTAACATTGTATCACTGCGCCCCCCCCCCCACACCCACTGGACCTACTTCAGGGGTCAATGCCCACTTACTTCACCTTCCAAATCTACCTCTTGCAAGTCTTGCAAAGTAATTCCAGGGTAATTTCAATCCTGTGGAATCTCATTGGTTTTAAAGTTTTGGTGAAGTTTCTGAAGACAGCAAGGACCTGAATTCAAGATATACATTACCTGTATCAATCACTATAAGTATCCTGTTAATCTGTTGCATGTTTTGGGGATAATCCCATAGTCTGGTCATCAGATGTACAACAGACTGTAAAAGAACAAGACGACATCTCATGTGAGGTTTCAAGAAGACTTTTAACTCTTCTCTATAAGTTGTAAATTGTAAAAAATTCACATTGGTAGAAACTAGCTAAAATAGGAGCTAAAAGATTGTATTTGCATCTAAAGCTGGTCTCAAGGTAAGTGATATTCAGAGCATGCAATCAATACATGTCTATGGTAAAAGGTCTCTTCAACTATGCGATTCCCCTTTGGGTTTTGACGAAACAAAGAAGAGTGGTGAAAATTATGGTAATGAAATGCCATTCTGAAGATCTGACATTTTTTGACATTGCAAAAAGGTAGGCCATATTTTTTACCTCCATGATATCCCATTCAATTACGTAAATTGCAATGTCATCTTTACATAGCCTAATTCTATGCAAATATGAAAATGCCAGCAATAGATATAGTATGACTTCCAGCATTTCTAATTCAAAACTTATGAGGAATCTTGTATTAGGTCCTTGAAATCGACTGTATAAATCAACAGTGAAAAATGATCACACAACTTCAAATCTCTCCTCGTTCAATAAAACTTCACTTTATAGTTTCACGTCTTAAACTTGGAATATTAAGTATCATATATCAATATATAAGTCGAAAACTATAAATTATTTTTTCTTGTTTTGATATTAAACAATGCTCAATTAAAAATACTTTTGGCCATAAAAGAAAAGACTGTATTTTGATCTGTCTTTTATGGAACATCCAATCCAGTGAGAGGTAGAGTCATAAATGAAGGAGATGAGTGTTGATTCAGATGATAAGATTATACCCCTATAGCACTAGACTGTGGGCAAAGTAAGGCCAGTGCATAGGCTAGGGGTAGAATGGCACGCATATGAAGAGACAGGTACTTAGTATCATGTCTCGTGAATACCCGATCCAGTTAGTTTTGAGGTTTTTATGAACAGTTTATTACAATATAATATTAGAGATATTGTTGGGTGCTCCTTCAATGATTGCTATTTTGTTCAGATATACCAATGACTGTACACCAGACTATGTACTGTCGTGGTAGAAATGTAAACATCAAAACAGAACCAGTATAATTGACCTTTAACTAGAATGGAGACAAATTCATCTGGACACACACTGAGTGCAAGTATCGTTTATTTGCATATTAAACATCTACGATTCTGTAAGGTCAACGCTTGTTGGTAGCCCTTATACTTTCATAGGCATACACAATATTATTCTGTCTATACAGTAAAAAACGTTTTTTTTCGTACTGTAGCCCTGGACTGTTATCTATTTTCCCATGTATGTGATTTGTGCAATTATAGAAAAGGGAAGGAAGCTGAAAATGTCAATGTGCACTGCAACTTCCCATGCTGAAATAATAGTAAGGCTTTTTGTTTTTTTCATTGAATGAATGTCCTATTTGAGCATTATAATTTTTTAAGTTATATGTAATATACTGCCAGTGGTTTTAAAGAAAGGTGTTGGAAAACTATTGAATGATCTGGCAACTTTTGATGGGTTAATCCAGCTTGAATGGACAAGTAGTTTAAAACTTTAATAGAAAAGAAAGAAAAAAAAGAAAAAAAAAAAACTTGTATACAAAATGAGAAACTGGGATACTCCAGACCTCATTTTTAAACCGATTACGTCTCTTAAACGTCTCTTAAAGATTTTGGATGATTGATCGATCCCAGGTTTGACTAAACATAAATTTGTTTGATCTGTATGTCACAAATTATGAATTTAATAACCATTTAGCAGCAGCGTATGGCTCATGCTCATGGCTCAGCTTGCATTTCCAATCAAATCAAATACTAATTAAGAAGTTGCATGAATATCATTTGACATGATGCCAGCCGTAATATATATTGCACAGTTAGCACATTTTTGTGTCATACTGCACACAAATTTGTGTACACAGGCACAGCATACACATGTATTCACCTACCAACAGTACAGTATGTATACAAGACATACATGTGTAATGTTTAGCATTAAACACCATGTCAGACACTTCAGGTACACAGATTTCATTTCCCTTCATTATAGAAGCAGTTATTAAAAAATTAAAAACGAAAAGAAATTGTGTCCTCTCCAAGGTAGGAATAATTTAAAAAAAAAAAAAAAAAAACTGCAGGTAGAAAATTATTCATAAGCCAGATGTAATGTGAGCACTATCCAGTAGATCTAATTATAACATATTATTATCTGGGTATCTGTTGTGTGATCTCTGATTCAAGATTCTGACAAATTCAAGAGGGTACCACATCTCCATATGGTATAGTGACTGGTACCTCAGTCTGTATCACCAGTCTGAAGAGCTGCTGATAAACAAAATACAGTCTGATGTAATTTGTCCTTCAAACCATGTCCATATGTCATCTTGCTCAGTATATAGTACCTGAGTGTTCTCAATTGTTTTCAAGATGATTTTTCATGAATTGAAGGGTCATTGATATATTCTTTGACAATGTGACCTTTTGTTGGGAGCTGGGGAGTGTGGAGGAGTGGTAGGGGGCCAAAACCGGGGAGGAGGGCCAACTTCTTTGGACCAGCTGCTTAAATATGTGATTTTTATCCCTGTTGAATGTTATGTATACTTGACAACTTCTGAGGGTTACACAATTCAGAAACAGCATAGCATCTAGCCATCAGTGGCATTGTATATACCCAACTTATTAACTGGTAATGTTTTAGCACTGTCAACCCCCCCCCCACCCCCATTGACCATCCCAGTTAACTCCCATCACCTCTTCCTTCTGAGTTTATCATTCACATGTATACTTGACAAATTCTGAAGGTCACACATTTCAGAAACAGCATAGTATATATAGTCGTCCGTCCCATTGTAAATTTGCTTCATGTACATCCTACTTTAGCATCAAACCTCATGGGGCTGGGGGAGGGAGCACTGTGGGGGGGGGAGGAACTGACTGGCTGTGCTCGCCAGTGCTCAGGTATTTACTACTCTATAGCTTTTGTTTTGTCTTTACTATTTCCCATATACCCAACCTATTAACTGGTAACATTTTAGTACTATGTCTCCCCCACCCATTGACCCTCCCAGCTAACTCCCATCACTTCTTCCTTCTTAGTTCATCATTCACAAATTATAGGAAGAGGTAAGTGCTAGTTGAGACAGGTAAATATTGTCACTTGTTGTAAATTCCCAAACCTGGGAGTTTTGAGGATATTGCACCACTGTCATGTGTACAAAACTTTGTAAGTTAATGTTCATTTTATAACACAATCTCTTTGCTCCTTTAAATGGTTTGTGCCTCTCCTTAAATCGTTGTTGCCCTTCTTAAATCTTCAAGGTGCCCCTCCTTAAATTATGTTGCCCCCCCCACCCTTTATCGTTGGTGTCCCTCCTTAAATCCTCGATTCCCCTCCTTATGTTGTTGGTGACCTCCCTAAGTTCTGAGAATTCACTGCTACTAGCATGCGAAACACCATTCGTGCACTAAAATTCACATAAGTGCATAATTTACATACTATAAAACTGCCACACATATATGTTTGCTTTGAACTGGAATCAGTTTAGAATATTATCTGTATCTATGTTTGCATTACTGAATGTGCTAACATTTACCTTAATAATGAGGATGATGAGGCCAATTAACTTAATTGAATGATAAATCTCATAATTAGGGTAACTGTGCTACATATATTGAACAGATGGTTAATGAATAAACATGATTTACAAATGTAAACAGTTGCTTCTCACTTCATATCATCTTGATAATTATGCAATTATTACTCTTAATTCTGATATTTACGTGGCTTTGTTGCTTACCTGTCTCTGTACAAGTTCTTTGTACAGCACTCTGGCTCCATTGTGCCTACATTGATCTGAGAATATTTTGATGATGAAGTTAATGATGGTCAGACATTATACTCACGAAAACATGGACTCATGGAAAACATTTGAACCCTCAGAGAATACAATAAATTATTTACATTTACATTATTACAAGAAATCTGTTTACACAATAAATGAATATAGTTGTAAATTGTCAATGTACATATTGTTGGGGTTAAAAGATGTATCATTAGACCACTTGTTGTTCATCATTAGAAAGTTATATTTCTTTTTAAAAATGATTTTGGTTGATTGTTCCTATATTTACATTCATTTTTCTCTTTGTTTTCGTTATGATTATTTTATATTTTAGATGGACACAATGTCAAGATGTTGACTGCATCGAGGAAATGGTCTAAGATCGTAACACAGAAAGTTACCGTTGACGACACCGACTCATCCAAGGACAATGAATCCATAAGTAACTTAGAGAATGCCGAGCCGGAACTGTGCATCAAACTCCTGGGAGTCCCTTCCATCCAAAACTATACCGGGCTGAAGAAGAGAATTTCTGAATGCGATGACGAATGGATGCAACAGTTCTTGGAACAGGATGGACTCGGTGTTCTTTTCCTGGCCGCAGAGAGGATCTGTGACCGCAAGTAAGTCGACTGCCATGAACTTCCACGAAGCGGCCCTCTGAATTATCCAGAGAGATTAACATTATCAAGGAGATACTGAAGTAGCGTGCAATTTGCATCAGCAATTTACAGTAGTTCAGCGATCACAAGAACTTGTCGACCCATTATGATCCAGGAGCTACCATAAAGATTAAACCACAACCCACCAAACCCCCATCCATCAGAGGCAATATTAGACCCAAAACCCAAGAATTTCCCATAAAGATTCAACCATAACCCACCATACCCCCATCCATCAGAGGCAATATTAGACCCATAACCCAAGAATTTCCCATAAAGATTCAACCATAACCCACCATACCCCCATCCATCAGAGGCAATATTAGACCCATAACCCAAGAATTTCCCATAAAGATTCAACCGCAACCCACCAAACCCCATCCATCAGAGACAATATTAGACCCATAACCCAGGAATTTCCCATTAAGATTCAACCACAACCAACCATACCCCATCCATCAGAGGCAATATAAGACCCATAACCCAGGAATTTCCCATAACGATTCAACCACAACCCACCATACCCCACCCTTCAGAGGCAATATTAGACCCATAACCCAGGAATTTCCCATAAAGATTCAACCACAACCCACCATACGTATCCATCAGAGGCAATATAAGACCCATAACCCAGGAATTTCCATAAAGATTCAACCACAACAAACTAGGTTCCCATCCCTCTGAATCAACTTTAAAACCCATGATCCGGGAGGTCCCATACAGGTTGAACCTCAACCCCCAGACCCCCACCCTCCAGTTTGTGACATGGTAACACCAGCTTCTAGACGCTTGGAATATGATTTCTTCTTAAACTACACTACTGTATATTTGCAGTAGCACTTGCAGTAGTTCCTTATATATGCATACTGTATGTAAATACTAGCTTTTGGCTTTAAATGAAAAGCTCTGGTAACGTGCCATCTAAATGAGATAATAAGGGTTACGACCTTGGGCGTATATCTCCTTTGGCAGGCAACTGCTACCATTAGGTTTTGAGTTAATCATCCTAGCCTATGTATGGTTATCTTGTATACCAACCAATGTGCAAAACCTTCAGGAATAGACTGGCAGTGCTTTGTGACTGGCAAATCTTGTAGAATGTCTGAAATGTCAGCATTTAATTTTTATTGTTTTTTTGGCTACTAAAGAATATGTTTAATCATGCAAGACATAACACTCTTAAGAGTTATGACCTAGCTCAGGGTTGGGTATTCAATTGGCAGTGATTTGGAAGACAATAAAAGAGCATATACAGCGCATTATGAATACACTACGATAAGGATTATGGAGGATGGTAAACAGACTTTCCATATCATGCATGAATGTCTGTTTTATGTTGCGGTTCTGTTCACTATAATTGTGCATACATGTGTACAGCTGAACTCTGCAAATTTACTGGTCTTTTTATTACAATAGCAAAGCAAAGCAAAGCAAAGCACAGAACTTTTCTTTTCAGACAGTTTATCAAGAAAAACAGAGTCAACATAGTGGGAATTAGTATTGATGTGGCTGGATTTTGTCTGTTAGTACAAAAACACTGCTTTATGTCTTGATATGAACTCTTTTGCAAGCTAATAAAATAATACCGATAATTGACTGAAAGGATCGACTCATGCCTGGGATGGGTGGGGAAGGGAAGGGAGGGTGGTTGGTGGTGGGGGTGGAATGGAAAAGGTGTAATATTAGACAAGTTTGTCTATTGGTGGAACAAGCTCTGGTTGTCTGTTTATACATTTGACTTTCATTTCAATAGACACTATATGCCAAACATAATGATAATTGCAACCTACCCAGCTTCCTTTGTTATACTTGCCCTTGGAAACATTCTATGTACATTGGTGCCAGTACTTCCTGAACTTTTTAAGAGGTTGAAATGTTACAACAGAGTATATACAGTATGTGTCAACCCAATGGAAGTGACAAGAACTTTGAACAATTTGTCATGCTATTGCTCTGCAGTCCTTGCACTAAACTGTACAGGATTAGAATTCACTGACATTGATAAGCAGCTGTGATATCAGTCCTAACAGTGTGATAGATATGGCTCTGGGTCATAATGTGCGTGAGGCTATCCTGTTTACAGATCTTCAAGATTTTGTATAGCGCTGTAACATATATACCTCTCAGTCTATATGCTAGATGTAAAAGCATGTTTAAAAAGATGACTAGATGTGTATAAAGGTGCCAAAATGAACAGTTGGTATAATTTCTTTGCTAAAATGTGCTAGTTAATTACCAGTGGCAAAACTGTAAGCTAGCTCGAATATGTCACACGAAGTGTGAATTAGGGGATCATGTGCAGGTACATTGCTCAGAAGTGTCCGTCAGAGATTCTTAAAAGGCATTTGTCAATGATTTTAGAGACAGCAGCTTTGTCAAGTTTTGCAGAACTAGAAAGGACTAATATGAAAGCCTGCTCTGTTGATTTAGGGTGTGACTAGAGATCCCCATTCAGTACATTTGTATAATTACCTCTCATCCATGCTACTTACTTTACATGTCATGTTCTGTAGTACATTCATGTCATTAGTAAAACAACAGATTGTCAAGTTTTGCAAGAGAAGGCACCAATATCACAGTGCCCTCAATTGATTTAGGGTGTGGCTAGAGATCTCCATTCAGTACTTTTGTATCATTACCTCCCATCCATGCTCCTTACTTTACATGTCATGTTCTGCAGTACATTCATGTCATTAGTAATACAACAGATTGTCACGTTTTGCAGAACTAGAAAGGACCGATATCACAGCGCCCTCAGTCGGTTTAGGGCAGCCATCTCAACTAACTCATTCATGTAATTCACAACTGTTTCATTATTCCTCCATTTTAAGGCAAAATGAACCAACAATCGCATCAGGGTTGTCATGCTTCAAATATCAAGCACGTAGGCGTGCACCTTCCAGATCTGAATGGGTCGCAATTGCTCCAGTTTGTATTCAAAACAAGCTGTAATATGGTATTCTCATCAAGTCTTGTGACATGATCTTGCTGCTTTGCTAATTATAGTTCTATATCTTTAAATAGTTCTGAAGTTGTTTACAAAATCTTGTTGGTTTTGAATGTCAAAACATCATTAAAAATATTAATAGACTTGGTAAATATGATGTTTTGTTTTTGTTTTTGCAGAATGACTTTTACAGATGCCTTCCTTCAGCTTGAAGTTGTAGCCTGCATCAAATCTGTGATGAATTCAAAGATTGGGTTAGACTTTGTGGCCAGCCATGAAGAGTCTACCAGGAATCTTGCAAGGGGTAAGGTTTTCAAATAAGCAAAAAATTTCACTGTTTTATACTATTATATATATAGATGTCTATAATTCAGTTTTATAGGAACAAGGTACTACTATACTGATTTCAGCACAAAGGTTCCTAAAACCTGTTAATAATAGCCTTGTATAGATGTGAATTTCAACCCCCCCCGCAAACACCTTGGGGCATATGTCCAGTGCTGCAATTGGAATAAACGCTTGTTACAGAAAACTATCAATTAAGTTGCATCTGAAGGAATTCCTGCAAGGATGAAACATCAGCCCCTCTGACATTGAAGTGTATCACCCTACTGTACATCTGGATTTTGCAATAACTGCAAGTTGTTAACATTTTCCCCCCTCAAGTGACAGCTATTAAACATGCAACATTACTGTGTGGAGTACTCATACCTTCCACCCAACAGCTAGCTTTGTACGCATATAGTTATGAGAGGAGTTATTTCCTACCCCTATCATCATTGTAGTACAAGAGAAAGCAAGTTATGCATGAATACTAGTATAACCTGCAAGTAGGTAATAAATGGTTTTTATTCAGATAACACATGGAGAAGGAATCTCTCTTTTAACCAAAGAAATGATGAATTTTTACATCGGTCTTGATAGGTCGGTGAACATAGTTTTCCGATTACAGGATGCAACATTCTAAGTATCAATATGTGTGAGCTATTTATGTTAACTTTGGGCATTGTTTATTCCTTGGAATCGTTAAGATGGAACTGATATTGTTTTTAGTGTTGTTTATGCACCTGTTTATGCTTGTTGCAGCTATTGAGCTATTTATTGCCGAAGAGCAGATCTGAGTTTTATAGCTGGTTTGATTTACATGCTTTGAGTGGAACATAATGTCTAAACTGTGAGAAGGTGTAGTAATTACTATGTAATCGCTGAGAGGGGTAGAGTTCAAAGCAACTAGTAGGCAAAGAGGGTTACGGTCTGGGTCAAATTGGGGTTAGGTACAGTAGTGTGCAAAGAGGAATTAGGAAGTGGATAAAGACAGTTAGGAAGTGGGAAAGTGGACAAATGGGTTAGGAAGTGGGTAAAGAGGGTTAGGATATTGGGCATAATAGGGTTACAGTGATAGTACTTGTAAAAGGACGTGTGCTTTGAGGGTTAGGAAATGTGTTGGGGGGGGGGGAAGGGTGTTACTATGTGGGATGTGGGCAAAGAGGGTTAGGAAGAGGTAAAAAGAAGGCTAGGAATTGTGCTAATTGAGGGTTAAAAAGTTGATTTTTCAATGGTGTATGTTCAATAAACTTTATCCATTTGGTGGACAATTGTATCAAACCTATAAGTTATGGTGTAAAGTATAGGGTGCAATTTAATCACACTGAGACTTGATCCCAAAAGTTTTCTACAAAACAAGGTAAATTAGAGCAGTGATCTGCAAGCTTTTAGGCCCATTCCTCGGGGTGTCCCATGAGGACTGAGCCAACATACCCTGAGATTTCATGAAAGCTATGGTGGATTATGGAGTTGATTTTGAAGAAGTTTAAGTTAAGTGATATCCATCAGAAAGCCCGAAAACTGTAGATCAATTTTGGAAATCTGGGAATATTCTGCGACCCACCGAACAGTGTTCCTGACTCACCTTTGGGTTTTGCCCCATAGCGTATGGGCTGTCAGATTAGAGCATTTATTGATTCAATGCGGCTCTCACTGACATGTTGCATGCTTTATTTGCATGAACCACTTGTGCAATGAAATTTGGAACATTTAAAACTTTAAACACATCCTGATTTTGTAGTTAAACTTGATAATAACCATACAGGTTAGGATTCAAACTATATTTTTTAATGTAGGATTTAAATAAGCAAACCAGTAGTATCAAAATATTTTTCAAACTCATATCAGAAATCTACTTTTAGCTAACTTGACAGTAGATACACCTATGAGGAGTTTAAACATGAACAATATTTGAACTTGCTATTTTTCCCTTTTGAAATGCAACATGACCCTGCATGAAACTGTAAACTAAATCTTACATGGAAATATAAAAGAGGACATTTTAGGTGCATGTTCTTCCTGATTGTACTTTATTTTCCAAATGGGAAAAGTTCATCTCGGAAACATGATATAAAAATGAGGGTTAAACTTAGTAATATCCAGCTTGACTCCAAAATACAGATGTACAGATAACCTTTGAACTTCATGTATAGTTATCAGTTGAAGGGCCTTATTTGGGCATGTAATAATTTTTATTATAAAATATATTTTTGTGACAGGATGATCAAACCCTACACATAAATTAAATTTGGGGTACTGTTGTGATATTTATGAAAATCAGTGTGGAAGGTAATTGAGGTTCACTCTAAATTGCCACTTTTGTGAATAATTTACTGTAATTATGCATTTTTGGGTAAAGGTTTTCAGTTTTATTACTTATTTCTCCTGAAATAAACTACCATGCTTCAGCATATAAAAACCGTTATATACAGTACATATTTGCATTTATGAAGCAGCTTGTCCATTTTGCAAAGGGCGTTGTAACTGTGTTGTACCAGATAAATGATTTTTCTTACGTTTGTACATGGTACATTAACACAGTATACTAGATCTATACTGAGGTCTTAAGGTCATAAAAGTCAGTGGAACAAATCCATGTGTCATGTCACACCAGCAGGAATGATTACTCAAATAAATATCATAATTTTCTCTCACCTTTCAGAAGGCATACATGATGCGGTTAGCTTTTAATGAACCCAGTTTCCAAGAATTAATACAATTACAGTCAAAATAAACAAAATTAATTGGATCCTTCATGCCAATCAGAGCAAATAAATAAAACCAAAAACAAAAATCCGCAATTTGGGAAAAGTTTCAGCTAGGCTATCAACTTTCTTGCTTAATTTAAATTTTAATGATCTCAAGTTATTTAGCATTATATTCCAATCTTCATCCAATCCACAATGGCAAACTAACAGTTAAAGTTTGCAATGGTTATTAAAAGTATGAGACTGTTACTGCATGCTAAAACTAAGTAAATCTCTCTGTGTGGCAGCTCGTTATTATCTGTGCTGCTATAAATGCATCATTACTATAGCTCCACTCTTCCCAATCTATGGTTAGAATGCTTAAAGTTTTCCAGCAAGCTTTGACATCGGGTCATGGGTAGTAGAAAACAAAGTGGAAAAGACATTAATCGGTAAGCAATGGTTTCATTCGGAATCTTACATAGTAAACCAAAATCCTCCATGTCACGGTCGTGTGAGTCATTCCCCAAGTTTGATAAATTATTTTTGTGTGTGATGTTGTTTTCAAACTTTCAATCAACGTAATATTATCGATAGCAATCAAATCAGTCAATGTGCGTGCAGTTAAGTCATCAATCACAAGGGAGTGAATCTTCAGTGAACTTAGGCCTCTAGTAATTTAAAGGGGTGTGGGAGGGGGGTGACGAATTTAGGGAAATCACTACACGGGTCGCCAAAGAAACATTTTAAGAAGCAGAATTCTAACACTGTTAGAGACTTCACTGTTACTTTGAACAGGTAGTATCAGGTAAGTTATCAGGGTGCAGTTACAATTAGCCTTGATAATGTACCTTACCATTTCGTGGTGCTGGTGGGGTTGTATTAATTTGCTTGTATTTAGATGGAACTTCACAACATGATCTCTCTTATGGCAATTTTTTTTAAAAATTTCTTAAAGCTTTTGATTCTAGCTTAAAACTCTTTCCAATCACATATACATGTATGTATACACTTTGTATGGATTAGCTGACTTGACATTTACTGCATGTGAGTATCAATATACTTTGTCGACATTTTGTTGATCAATATCCACTTTTCGATGACTAAAACAAATTTGAACAGATGTATGTACACTTCAATACTATGTGCATTGCATATATAAGTAGATTTTAGCTCCACTGAAAGCTTTCAGCTGAGCTATAGCGATCGTGCAATTCTGCCAAAATTCTGTTCCTTTTTGCCATCGTGTTTGATTGAGTGCCATTTTGTCATTTTTTATTCGATTCGGCTGAAATTTCATGAGTGGTTTAAATGAGTTAAGTTTGCATACATGGGATCATGTCCCTAGTAATAATTGAAGCGATCTACTGCAAAAAATAAGTTTGTGACAGCGGGAAATTTACTGAAATACGACAATATCGGGATTTTTTTTTCGGGGCAAGCAAAGGGTGGTTCCTATACACCCTGCAGTAATGAGGGCTAACAACTGTTGAACTCAGCTCATTTTGGAAAATAGTCAATGGATTTCAGGATATGCAGCGGGGCAATTCGGGAAAATTCATTTCTGAAATGTGGAGATGGGAGGAAAGGAATGACACTATTATGTTGCGTAATAAGTAGTAGTTATATTTATTGCACAAGCAGAAAAATGGCTCAGAAATATTACCAATCAAAACAAATTTCTCAAATAGAAGCTTATAGCTGAAATTCTGCATTGTTGCTGCTTATGTTTCAAGATCGAATTCTAACTGACTGTTATGCAATACATTATTCAGTGTACTGTAAAATCACATACAAAATTACAATGTTCAACATGTGTTTATTATAGCTGCATGCATGTCCATCATTTTTATAAAAATGCTTAATCAATTTATGTTAAATATTGCACTATTGGGGTGTGGAACACTGTTTGTTGTGTGAGCATTTCATGTCTAATAGTTTTAATTGCATAGTATAGGCCTTGTAAAGGTTCTACGTAGCCGGAATATATGTTAGATATTCAAATACTGGTCAATCATTCTCAAACTTGGGGCATGAGAAAAGCAATTGCCTATATAACTTAACTTAATGTTTCTAAAATATCTGAAAGATCAGGACCTGCAGGAAAGTAATCTCCATAATTAAGTTTTGCCAAACTATAACTTTGGCACAGTCCATAGCATAATTTAAGCTGAACATTAACCTAATTGGTTTCACTTTTATTTTTGGCCTAACTAGCCGAGAAAGCAAAACATTAAAGATACACAGATAGCAGACATCCTAATATTGGGAGCCGATAAATTGTTCGCCAATAAAAGTTGAGATAACGATCCACTTTGCTTTATCATGGGAAAACAATGCATTATTCTGCGCAGACTTGTAAACAATTGTTGTAATTGTATGAAATTGTAAAGAACCCCTAAATTGTCAGCAAATGCTCTCTAATTCAAGACTAAATTTGTCAGTTGCCTTCTTGGAAGTTGAAGCAATAAATTGATTTTCAGGAAGTACTTGCGCTATTTAATTGGCTTATTACCTTGATTATTTGAAGCTATCAGAAATCTACTCTGTCAGTATACAGCACATATACATATGTGTGTGTTGCATGTAGAATGACAAATACGTATATGAGAATATGAAAGTTTGACACATGAACCAGAAAATTCCACTTTACGATCGTTTGTTGGGGACTCATCAGGCCAAGGTAGGAACCAGGGGATACAAGTATTCAAGGACATTGAAAGCTTTTGCTAACAAACCATCAAGTTTTGAACAATGAGATAACAGTATATAAGTATATGAATCCCACATACAAAATTCTCTGCAGGTAGGAAATACTTCATTTGAACTTAATCAATTTGCAGAATCAATGTTTGCCTCTGCTGGCATGAACAGATGCAGACTGGGATACAAAACAGATTTAAGTGTAGATAGGTGAAAATTAGATAACAAGCAATATTTTACATTCTTTCTGTGTAATGTATACTCTAAAAATGGATTAAACTTACTCAAAGTACTATTGAAACCATATTGTCAAAGGATATTCTGGAGAAACATTCTTGACACCTAATATCAAGGCCAAAAAAAAACAAAACATGATGAGCAAACTTTATCTGTGAAAACTTTGTTATTGCACCTTTGTCACACAGACCTCAAAGGTCTCCTGCCCCCTTTATAAACAGGTGTGTAATATTCTTGGCTCAGTTCAGATCGTTTCTTTGGCACTTCCCTCCAGCAGATCACTTTGCTTGCCAATAAAAAAGGTAAATGATATTACTTTTAGATCAGAAGAGATAATTCAATTATCATCGTCTTACAAAATGCTCTGCAAATATGGCCCAAAACCTACTAATTGGTTGCAAAGATTCTTAGCAGTTTTTATAAACCAGGAGAGTTCATAAACCTAAAAATTTGGACAGTTATTTCTGTATGGTGCCATGAACCAACCTACCTATCTTTTTGTGTCATTCACTTTGATTTTGTCCAAGGCATATTGAATGTTGAGCACTTTGAGATAACATGCATGGTGATTTTAACTTTCCTTAGCACATAGCACAAGCTGTCACCTGGACAAATGCTTGTATCCTGTTGGCTGAGAAACAAACAGACTGCAAGGCAAAATGATAGTTGACAATAAAACCTGAACGACTTTTGTGCTAGTCATTAACTTGCATGAGGAAGATGTCGTTGTTAGATTATAAATCTTAATCATTGTCAATGATAATGAAGTAAGTTGAGTCTTCAGACAATGTTCAGTATGGAATTGCTTGCATACCCGGCTCGATGCTAATAATTAACAATTTTGATATCAAATGTCAGCAATATTATTAAGTAAAGTATGAGTAATAAACTATAAAGATTTCTGAATGATAATTATAGGTTGCCTCACATAGTGTACAATGTAATAGATGATTGTGTAAAGCCTTATTCTAAGGTCCATTGCATACATTACACTTACATTACATACATGCATGCATGCTCTCACTGATCATCCAACACAGAGGTGCACTTAATATCATATTTAGCACACTGCCCTCTATCCTGTATCAGACTGCATCAGTAACTTCTTCTGATTCGACAATTATTGATGATAATGCAAACTTTAAATTACTTACAAGATGAGGAAGGGAGAGCTGAGGATTGCTGTAGAGGGTTGTACACATAATATGTTTATAGTTGTTACTTTTAATTTTAACTTGTGAAATGCACTGCTTCTTTTTAAATACAATGGTGGTCTGAACAGGAGGGAGATCTAATGATTGAAGGCAAAAGGAATCTATGCCTTCTTGATGACATGTGTGACGGTGTGTATAATGTGTGTGTGTAGTATCTATGCGTAGGTAACGTCTTGGCTCCTAAACACGATAACTTATCCAACGTCGGCCCACGGTGAGTCCTAAGGGATAGGTTTAACCACTAGTAAACATTTAAACCTGTTGTCTCTTCCTGCGGTTGACCTAGCGATGGATACTTGTAATTGTGCTTCTGTTTACTTTGACGGTTCTTTGTGTTCTGACAAAGCAACATGTTTCTGTGGCCAGGCTATCCTGCGGGAAACCCTTCACGGAAATTTCCAAATTTTCAAATGTCTGACATGGTAAACTTGGATGCTATTTTGCTTCCATTTTAACTATGTATGTGCCAGCTACTGTTGCTAACATTAATGATGTCACATATTGATTCCTTCCTGTTGCATTGGTTGCTGATTCTTGTTAAATAGTGTGTGCTCTTGTTATTGTCACCATTCATGTGGTATTGATTCAAAATGTCGAACCATTTCCAGTCGCTGATCTGTGATATGCGATATCTTTGTTGTGACATAGCTCGCCTATAGTATAATGCATAATAAAGTTATGGAAATTGAATGCATGATATATATTTATTTGTTTGCATCTAATACTAGCTTTGAAATATTTCCTCGAAACTAATTGTTGTAAATCAAAAATGTTCTCCTTTAAACCAAAGAACTAGATACTTTTTAAGCATATGAACAACACTCTTACTGTGATTTCTTTTGAAAGATTAATCAACAGCAAAATTCAGCCTTTATACTGCAATTCTGTTTTAGTCTTGCTCAAGTGAAAATGTTATGTTCTGTGTTGTATCTGAGTCTCCACATCATATAACCCTCCTGTAACGTTTCAGTCGAGTTCATATTCTGAGCAATGAAACATGCTTGTTAGTCACTCGTTAGTGATGTGCTTAATGACTTTCTAACTGCATCATTGCTCTAGTAGGCTAGAATGTTATTCTTTCTCCTGTTTACTTAGACACAATTGATCTGTATTTCATTTGCTGTCCCTTAGAAACCATCAACGACCTCATCTCATAAAATATAAGTCTAACAATCTACTCATCATGTTTGTTTGCAAAGATTTGATGCCCAAGGTCCGTCCTGTCAGTATTTTAATTGCTAAAACTGATATTTTGATACACTAGAGACTTACATTTGAACTACTTCATAAATTGTATCCCACCGTCTTTCATATTGGTTTGGTCCTTAAAAGATACTTTTGTTTTTAGTTTTAAACGCTTTTTCCTTCTGTATTTAATATTTATGAGCTATTTGAAGAGATTTCTTACAAGATTTACATTTTGCCTGTGCAGTATGAGGTGAAAAAAGATTTATATCTAAAATACATTATCCACATGTGTAATTCTGTTGAATGTTTCATGGGGAATTCCATATCCATTATAGAGGGGTGGTGATTTATGTTTATGAAAATAGCATTAATTTCTATTACTGTAATGTTTATAAAACAACAAACACTAGTTAATTGCAGATTTTATACATAAAGACAATGCAAAAGGGATGTTTCTATCTATGTTTTAATTCTGAGATAATTATGTAAGTATACCTTGGGACATATTTTTGTTTGATGAATATGAACTTAGTTTAGATAAAAAAACACAAGAAAGTAAAAAGTAAAACCAAACCCACACACCAAATTGCTTTTGAGGTATTTGGACCGTCTGTAACATACCTCTAGAATCTTGTCTCGTTTCTTTTCCATCAGTGCTAGATACAAACAACGTTCTTGTCAAGAAGCAAGTGTTTGAGTTACTCTGCGGGCTCTGTGTTTACTCCCATAAAGGTTACATGCTAGCCATCGATGCCTTAGAAGACTACAAGGTACAGTAAACTCTGATCAGATCTATCCCCGAACAGTGGTGAAAGGGCCCGGAGAAGGATAGGGGAAGGGGGATTTGTGGATTATAGATGGTTGGGAAGAAGAGATGCTAACATTGGTAATCTACTGTTTTGGAATCTCTGCATCAGCAGGCGTCTTCTTACTGTCCTCAGGTGGTTGGGGGTGAATTTTCCAGGATTAATTTTAAAGCTGCATTCTGTAACTTTGTTGAAATTTTGATGAAAGCAGTCAGTACATGTATGTATCCAGGGACAAGAAGATGCCAATATACCATTAAATGCAAGAGATCTGCTGGGTAACATCACTGAGAGTTACAAACCACATAGCTCAAGTTAGTATATACTTGAATCCCACAATATTTTCCGTTTGCAACATTTAAGATCTAAGGCTGCTTTGTTCCCTGAAATACATTATTTCTATCCATCTCAGTCACAGAACATTGGAAACGTCTGAAAACTTCTCAAGTGTTCACAGTAGCAAACTTATCCTTTGGTGAAAATTTGTCCCCCCCCATCCATAACCGTAAATTATCGTTATTTATCGACAAAATTCCAAATCCGCAGAGGACCAAAAACTTGAGGTATCGTTTTAGCCTCATCATAAAGGAGCTGAAGAATGCCGAAATCATTCCCTACAAGACCACACTGCTTGCCTTCGTCAATTCCATATTGATTTCGACGGAGGAATTTGAGATCCGAGTGAGGCTTCGCAACGAGTTTGTAGGTCTCCAGCTGCTTGATATCCTTGAAGAACTACGGTAAGATGCAATTTATTTACATTTTATAGACCATTTGCAGCTTGGGTTTTGTCTTTCTTTCGTTTGAAATATGTGTCTTAAAAAGTCTCTAATTGTTTTGTATCTTTCCCGGCGATGAGATTCTGCACTTTTCTCCGACTGCTTAAGACCTGTTCTCGCATTATTGGAGGGTTCGGTATAAGGCTGTGTCGTTGCCCAGAGGTTGTTTCTTGTCGGGATAGGAGTCTTGGGGTGGGATTAATATTTAAGCCCCACAGAAAGGAGAGTAATGTTGCATGTTTTAAACATGGCGTTTGGTTACAAATAGCTGTGAGCGATATGTCACTGCTTTAAATATGAATTGTAGTGTGATGATTAAAATTAACTGGTGACCATTACGTCTACCCTGACATCTGCCTTATAAAACTGGTTAGTTCCAGTATGCCACGGTATGTCAGAACGTACAGCAGTATTGTGGTGTAAATTGTGGGACTTTACTTGCCTGATCAGAAACACACAGTTACACTGGTCATGTCATTTGACATCAGTGAGTGTACACAGCTTAGTCTCTATGGAAGGCTCCTACATGAATTCTTTGTGTGTATGACTGTAATGTCCACTTGTCAAATGGTACACTAGTTTCAATTTTACGGTGCAAATGATAACTTTACATGGGCTTGGAGAATATGGTCTACATAGATAACAACTGGTAGAACATAGCTGGAATGGAAAGGGAAGCATATTTATTTTAAGGTCATCAGAATTGGATCCTATTTTAGCAAGCTACTTGCTAGAAGTTTTCAGAATTACTATGGTCCAAAAGGTTTGATGACTTCATATTGATATAATAATTTCTAACAATTGGGATTATTAAAAAAATTGATATTGGTTTTGATCATCGTGGACTACTTGAGGGTGGCAGTAAAATTTGTGATCATTACCTGACTTAATTGCTAGCATATATTTTGGAAATACTGAAGAACTTTTCATGCTTCGTGGGAACTTTTGCTGTGATGTATTCCATAGACTTTTGATTGGTGTGGTTATAAAAGTAAGTAAGGTAGGGCAGGAGCGAAAGTCAACATTGAGGGTCACTATGACAATTTTTCATACATTTGGCCCAATATTTCAAGCTCTGCAAAAAAATACAGTTATACAATCACTAATTTTAACAATACTTT
>JXUT01143256.1:0-42710 GCA_000934455.1 Apostichopus parvimensis
GCATACATGGATTGTTGTGATTGCTGATTGAACAAGGAACTGTGATGATTGGAATATGACAAGTTTTGTGAAACGTACCGTACCGCCTCAGAAATCAAAATTATGTCCAGATTTGAGTAAGGTTATTAGAAATTTCTCAAAAAGGCCAAAAAAAAGGCCAAATCGCATTTGGCCTGTACTTTCAAATTTCACAGGCCAACCAAGTCCAAAAAAGGCCAAATTTCGTGTATTTGGCCTGCAAAAGGCCAACCTGTCAACCCTGATTCCTGGTAGCGGTGACCATAGTTCCCTTAATCGCTGTTACCCTGTATGGGTCTGGATGATAGGGTGGCATCTCATTTCTGATGTGACCTTCACGCTTCACCAGGACCTTATCACCAACTTTCATCGTGTTAGCCTTGATGTTCCTATTGTTGTCCGCGTAAATTTTCATGCGTTGCTTTTGTTGAGCATCTCTTTGCCGGACAGTTGCATCACTCTTGGAGACCTGTTGTGTCTGTATTAGCATGGAGCTATAAACGAGGAGAAAAAGCTGCTCTAGAACGCTCGTAAAATTCAATTATCCCGCCGCGAATCCTTTACCCAATCTCTGTAGGTTTTATGGTCCCCCCCCCCCCCGCTGTGAGCAGCTTCTTTGATCTTGCCTCATCATGTCCGCGATGTGTGGCAAATTTGATATAAACGTCTGGTTCAGCAAGAATAGCCGTAGCTCGACCTACGTCGTTTGCAGGTCAAATGTTATGCGCAGTACCGTCACATAGCTTTGTTTACTACGAACCCGTTGCGCAGTTCTTCATATCGTGTCTATTTTCTTCCTAAAAAACCGCATTTTCATTGCTTTTTTCGTGTTAAAGTAATAGCAATATTAGTCCTTTCCTGGCGTGTGAAATTCTTCAAAATCTTTGCAGAATATTTTGCCTTTTTTGACATTTTTCCTGATCGCTCCTGACACCATCTTTCCATGTAATTAACGAAGACGGTCCTATTCTTCAGTGTGGGATATTTCACAACACTGTCCAGGTTTGTACAATTTTACAAAATAACGCTAAAGTTGATAGGTTCCATCGCTTGTTGCAAAGTTTTATTGGCAACGAAAGTCCATTCACGGGTATGTTGCCATGGATATTTCATACACTTTGAAATGAAACGCAATTATTTAGTTGTCTTTCTGAGGAAAATGAATAAAACTAAAACTTAAAAAAGCCTTTTGTGGTGGGCCCTAACGTTGAAAATGTTGAAATGTTGAAAATGTTTAAAATTTACCTGATATATTTGCTAATGATATTTAGAATGAATGTTGTTGTTGTTGAAATGTTTTATTTGCTTTTGTATGAGGGTTGCTCTGTCCATGAAAATTGTTGAAGGCCTTATTGTTTTATTCTGGTTGTCCCAACCCACGAAAATTGCACTTTTTTTGTTTGGGTTGCCAACCCATGAAATGGCTGGCGATTAAATTGTTTGAACACAAAGTTATTCACCAATGCTGAAAAGATATGTTTTAGGCCTAGGCGTAGTTGTTTATTTCTACGGCAATAGTTTAAAACTTCAATCGCCAAAGTATTAATTCGCTGGTGACCAAAATCAATAAGTTTTATATTTTACATTGCCAACAAAGAATTCTTCGTGGCCAACCATGGAGACCGCAGTTGTCCAGGGTTGCCCAGACTGCATATTTTTTTTCTCGCAGGGAAGATCTTCTGTTACATTTGAATAGACGCACATTTAAATTGGAGTAATATTGGCACTAGGCCTCTACTGTACACAGTTTTGTTACTTTTGGCAATTGAAGGTCTTTAATAGTCCACCAAATTGTTCACCAAGTAAATATCATTTCAAAATGGAATTACCAGTTAAAATGGAGTCACTTCTTTTGTTAAAAGCATTTTGTGGAATCTTCAAGGTACAGAAGAAACATTTTTGGTGTCGGCCTATATTTCCATTTTAGCTCCATGATTACATGTAGGGATTTATTATTAAAGAAAAAACTGACCTTTAATGAATATTTTTTCCTCTATTTCTTTTCAGATATGGCGAGCATTCACAAGCAAGCTTTACAAAAATTGTGCAGATTATGTGGGAGTGCCAAGGCAATTCCTGGGGACAGGCCACCAAAAAGCAAATTGGATTTTAATATATGGACCTTAAAAGCGCTCAGTATTGACTTTAAAGATGACATTGAAGGAGTACATCCTGAGTTTATTTGTAGCTGTTGCATCTTGAAGCTGCAAAGATGGAAGAAAAAGGACAACAAAAAACAGAAATGTGCATTCAATATTTTTGTTGTCACTTATGAACCCCACAGCAATTTGTGTACTTTATGTCCACCAGATGATTGTAGTACTGCCACGAAAGAAACTGAACTTCAGAATTTGATTTAGGAGAATTGCAAGGATTATAGACTTGTGTCTTGGATGAATGGGGTTTCTTGTTTTCTTGCTCAAATAAACACTAATGGCACTGCCATTATGAAACGAGTTTGTGTTGAAAGAGACGGCAGGTGGACATTTCATGTAAAGGAGAAGGTAATAGTGAGGCAAGATATTGTTGATTTAGGTTTCATGATTCCTGACCTATTATCAACTGAGGAAGATGTCCATAGTTTGTTGAAATGTACCAAGGATATCGATATAGGTTTTGGAAATAGTGACATCTTCGGTTCCACAGAATATTCTGAACTCCGAAAAGAAGGTTTTGCTGTAGAAGAAATTTTTTTCATGGATGGGACCAAGGGACACAAACCCTTCGGCATAGCAATTGCAGATTCATTGCACATGTGAACAAAAGATGTGAGTTATGCTCACAATATCGATGCAACTTATTTGCAAAACGTTCCCAAATGCGGGCTCTTTCATATTTTTCTGTTCTAAAAACTGATTCTTGGAGACATTCAATGTTAATTGCAATATATTCATTATTGTTTATTTACTGTAGATGTGATGTGCAAATTTGCTGACAATGCGGGAATATCCAAATTTCTTGTGTTTCTTTCCATTGCTTCATAAGCTTGCACTGTTTTTTGGTGTCATTACTCAAACCGGTTTCACGAAACCAACGTTTCAGTTGGATTCATAATTTACTAAATAGTGAAAAACCGCAAGTACCAAAAATAATCAAATGTTTCCTATGTTAGCCTATGTTGCACCTACGTGTCCATAGCACTTTATGTATGATTTATATTTATTTATTGCTTTTTCCTTCTTTACATTTTGCACTTCAAGGGAAAAGAAATCCGTTGGACACATTTGCTGTCTCTACAGGAATGGGACCAACAGCTCAATGCGCCATCACCTGGTCTTCGTTTTGTTCATAAACTGACGTACGAACACTTGAATCTGACACCATCATTGCGAATGCGAGTGTACCTAGCAGCACAGGTATTCTACTTGTACTGATTTCACCTTTAGTGTTTAATTTTCTTTTTTTAATTCAACATCAGCAGTATTTAATGTTTTTTTGTTATATAGCTCTATGTTAACCTAGTCCAGTCTGCTTATCGAGAATAAATGATATTTGATTTATTGACTCTCATCAATAATACAGGGGGATAAAACTGCGACACGACCAAAATGATATGTAAGTTTATTCAACACAAATGTTTACTACTGTACTGTTCAGTAAAGATTTGTTAAGATGTTTAGGGCAGGGTTTTAGTGTTGACCAGGACTACACAATTTTGTGCCTGCAGTTGACACTTTGTTTGCAGTCTATCACCCATCTAGGGAAAGTAAAGCTTAATTAAAGTTTGGTTATGTTCTTTTCTTGCTTCTTGCAGGTTGTCAGTAAAACTGTGGCTAATGCACTTGAGTCCATGGGGAAACTGAACTTTCATCAACCATACTGTTCATACGTACAATCAACGACTGCCTCAACGTTGCCAACACCAAACCACATTTTCAAGGAAGGAATGCTAATCTTGCACCATACAAATCGGTCGATGATGAGAGGTTCAAGGTATGTTTGGAATTGTCTTCATCAGTAATTTGGAGTAAAAAGTAACAAGTGTTGCTAATTTACCTGTCATATAGCAGTGAGTGCAATACAGACATTGCATGTTGGATAATGAAAGTTCAGATCTACCTACCCACTGGGCTAATATTGCACAACCTTAATTCTTTATTTGCTCGAGATATCTGGGCTGACTATGTTACAAGTACTGGCTTAAAGCTTATCTAGTCTTCAAATGGAAGGATTTGGATTTGGCTGGAGTGCTCATGATGACAATGGAAGTTATTTTCATTTTGATTTTTCTTCTTTTTTTACTAATGGTTACAGAATGATTTTCTATGATTTCTGGATGAATGGTACGCTGAATCACAGAGTGCAGAAGATGTGCCGAAGAAAGACAGATACAAGCTTTTTATCAGCAGAGAAACTTACTCTGGAATGCATATAACAGGTAACATATTGTATTGTCGCAATGGGAAGTAATATTACCATAGCAAAATTATCTGGCCAAAAAGTCATTTTGAAAATGAGCATAATAACTAGAGGTATATTTGTATGTTTGCAACTAGGTGGCATTGTTTGTCTAGGAAATGGAAGACGACCAAAATATCAAATCCATAAAAAGTAAATTGGTTGGGAATCAAATTAAAAACCTATCCATGTCTGGAATTCCACTTGTAATCAAATGACCTCCATCAGAGAGGGTTCATTGTATTCAGTGGCATACCCAGGGGCCATCCCCCCCCCAAAGAGATTCTTTTCCCCCAGACGAAACGCATATTACATACAAATTGTACATAAGTATATTGACACTCCCCAAATTTGCCCCCCAGCAAACAAATTTTGCCCCCCAGCAAACAAATTTTGCCCCCCAAATTTGCAATCCTGGCTACGCCATTGATTGTATTTGTCACCATTTCAAATATTTTACCTGTGGTACAGTACCTTTACTGAGTGCCTCGAGAGAGACATGGATTGAAACGTGTCTTCCTGGAAGTATGGAGTTTATAAAGAAAGGCATGTTGATTAATGCATGTATTTCTTGTAAAGGAAAAAAGAGAGACAGCTTTTTGCCCCTTGGTTCAGAAGAACTTCAGTGAATATGGACTTCCATGTGGATGCTTCATCAGTTATAATTTTGCACTCGTGTTTTTTACCAACGTGTTTATGTCTGCTTTATTTTCTTTCATTTCAGTGAAATCATTTGTCAGTCTAGCAAAGGAGCTCCTACAAAATCCATCCGTGGAGTATGTTTTAAGTGAGAAATTTTCACAGGATCCTTTGGAAGAATATTTTTCGAAGCAAAGAGGTTGTGGAGGAAGGAATGACAATCCATCTGTTCAGCAAGTTGGACACAACATGTTATCTCTGATGGTTGCAGGGAGCAGAGCTGTTAGTTCGCTGAGGAGCAATTGCCGCAAGAGACCAAGAGAAGATGAAGATATATAACTGAAATTAAAAATTAATCACCTTCTATTTAATGATTCGAACAGTTGTTTCCAAAATGTTTAAGGCAAGGTATAACATACAATTTATATCAATATGTGTTGCTCGTCTGTCAGTGCACGTTTTTCTTATGAAAATATGGACGACAACTTTTAATCAAATACATAACAACTTTTAATGAATTTGTCCCTGTGATGTCACTTTTGACCTTTGACCAGCCATTTGCAGGCCATTCTCTCTGAGTTTCAAACTTGCATAACTTCTTGTAGTAATATGTTATCAGATTTTTTCACCAGTTTGTGTTATAAATTTTTCTCTATCATATACAATTTTTCAAAAATCCATCGGACTATTCCTTTAATATTAGCAAGTTTTGCCCAAGCTACTTGTCTTGATTTGCCAATGTCTTCCTTAATGCCTTTTCTCCTTTTTTACCTGCTTTCTTGTTGTTACGCTTCCTTACTTCCATATACATTCTCACAAAAGCGTTAACCCTTAATTTTACCCAATACCCGACAAATTGCTCCAGAAGATCCTGTTTTACTTTAACATCCAGTTCTGTTGTTACCAGCTCATCCCAGCGTTTTCGTACTTGATTATGTGTATTTAAGACATTCAAGAGTTCACTCTTAATATTTACATCCTTCAACACCATCAATCTCTTGACATTCAGTACTTTCTTAGTATGGAATGCAAGAGTTTTGACAAAAAAGTAAGTCAGGTTATTGACCACAAACAATCCACCCCTATTTTGTTTGTTAATCCATTGTTTGGTGTAGTTATAAAATCAAGTTCCTTCAGCAGAAGCCGACTCGACTGACAGAGATTTTACAAAATCCAGAACGGAATTGTCCAAATTCTTTTGTCTCAACAGCCTACGCTTTCAAAGCAAAAGGGATATAGCCTGCAACGTACCGAATAATCTGCTCTTCATGCTGACTTATAGGAAAAACTGTGTCAATGTCATCTTTCATGGGCATATCATATTTCTGCTGCTCTGCAATTATTAATTTCATTAGAAATTCCAAAATATGTTGCAACATGAATAGTTGAGCAGAACTTAGGGCTATCGTTAAAAGATTTAGTCGCGATAAGAGTTCCTTCCAAACTTTCAGTACTTGTGGATCCAGGCGTAAATTGTCGAACCGATTCCACATTCTCCCACGATCACTGCTGGTTATTGGTCTCTGGTTATCAGGATAAATAACATCCCAGAGCAGCTGTACAATAAATTTGGAGAATTCTTTCAGAGGAACACTGGCATTTTCTAGAAGCTGCTTTGCTAGTGTCTGAAGCTCTACAGACAAGCCAGAGTCCATGTAGTATAGTGAGTCTGTAAAAAAAACTATTTAAGCACTGGAGTATGAAGGATACAGACATATCCAGGGCATGTTGTACCGTGTACACCTGCGGACACTTTGCAGCCGTTTCTGTGAAAAAGGAAAAAGTTTTTTTGTTGTTGAAGTTAATAGATCATAGGGGTACAAAGTTGTGGCGAGGCTGCAGCCTCTGACTTGGAAAACTGAGGTGAGTTAGGCAAAAACGTTTGATTTAGTGGGGTAAAACAATGTCAACAAATAACGGAAAAAAAATATATAACAGGTCATTGATAAAAATTTGGCCATTTCTGTGAAAATGACAACTAAATCTTGAAGTAAAAATAATTTTTTCGTTCAAGTTAATAGATCATTAGGGGTACAAGGTTGGTTGATGGTTGGCAAAAATGGTTGACTTAGTCGGGCAGAACAACGTCAACAAATAAGGGAAAAAATATATTAAGAGGTCATTGATAATAATTGAGCCATTTCTGTGAAAAAGACAAAGAAAATCTTAAGTAAAAATAAATTTTGCGTTCAAGTTAATAGATCATAAGGGGTACAAGGTTGATTGATGGTTGGCACAAATGGTTCATACAGTCGGGCAAAACAACGTCAAGAAATAACAGAAAAAATATATTACGAAGTCATTGATAAAAATTGGAGCTGTTTATGTGGAAAAAGTCAACATATACGGAATAAATACAGAGGTCATTGATAAACATTTAGTATCATGTCAAGCCAAAAATTGTGCAGAAAGAATATTAAGTTGGGGAGAAACGCGTACAAATATTAAGTCTGGTAAAATATTATAGCCTCCCTAATTCAAATGGATTCGTAGCCCCATAGTTGGAGTAAACCTGCAAGCAGATTTACTGGATCAGCAAGAAAAGAGAAGTGAAGTTATATTCTGTAGGCCTGTATTTTGAGTTGTTTTACAAGTGTTCTTGTCTTCGTTTCATTTGTCTGGTTCCCTTTCTTTGCCATAAGGAAGTGCAATGTGGTATTTCAGTCTTCAATTCAGTTTTTGCAAAATAAGTGAACATTTCTGTAAAAAAGTGACAGGGTGCAAGTATTGAAAGAATTAGTGAGGAATATATCGACAGGGTGGGCCATACGAACAAGCCAATCCAGGGGACTGCAATAAGAACAGATTCAACATTTTACTCAACCAAAAGTAAAAAGCAACAAGAGAAGTTTCTTACCTTTTGTTTTGTTTCCTTGAGTTGTTTTCTGTTTCCTATCGTCCTTTGTTGAAGCAGATTGCCCTGGGGTCTGATCTTCAATAAAATTTGAACATTTACAAGGTTTGCATAATGTTTAACAAGGCCTGTGCTACAGCTATTCTGTCAGGAATAGTTTTTGTAATATGTCGAGGAAAAGGAAAAATGTTGGCCTAAAACATGAAATTGTTTTGTATGTTTTTTTTTTAAAACAATGGGTTAAGTTAAAAAATTACTGAATAGCTCCATGATCTGAACAAGTATATAAGAAAACTTAAATGCAGAACAATGTTCAAACTCAAATGAATTAGTATACTGTAATTTGTAAACAAGGAAAAACTGAACAGTGAATGTTATTAATAACATTAACTCCTCGTCGCAACCATATATCTCCTGTAATTCAAGCACTTCAAGAAATTACTTGAAACTCTGTTTTTCAGAGCTGCCAACACAGATTAATGTAGTTATTATTATACTTGCTGTACATACTTTAACATTTCTATCATATATTTTTCTTTACAATGTTACTTTTATAACCTTTTGAACTTTTTTACTTTTAACATATTTTTATCTTTTGCTGTTAGGCGCCTTACAGCAATTTTTTTTAATTGTCAACACAGATTAATGTACTTTTTATTTTACTTGCTGCACGTACTTAATTCAGGTGTTATTTTGTATTTTAGTCATAATTTTTATCTCCTATCTCACACCAATCGTTTTCAGTCCGAGGGCTCTTTAAATGCCTACTAGTTTTTACCCAAATGTCTGTTTGATGTGAAATTTCATCGTATAGTACATCACAAGATGACACTTAAATGTTACTTATTGATAACATTTTAAAATGATCAGAAAACATACTTTTGGTACGTTTTCCGTAATTTTTTAGGTGATTTTTAATACAGCGCATGGTACTTAAAGGTATTGCGATGTAGATGTGTCCATTTGCTCAATTACATCGGTGAACATAGTGTTATTATTTTTTATCGTGACCTGTACCTTTAAATTCAACTCCTTGTCTTTATGATAATTAGATAAAAACACACGGTGATCATGCAGTAATAACACTATCATTGGTTGAATTTATGCTACCTATTGTGATTGGACGAGCGCTTGTCGATATGCTGGATGTTCGGGGTAAAAATAAATGGAACTTCTGTGCAACCTGCAGCCTGTTGCGCTGCGTGTATTAACGTCTAGACTATGCACGTGCTCGTACCACCAAAGCCAACTCTCCACAATCACGTAAAAAGCAATTCAACTCTCCACAATTAGATGATCCAGTGCAGCAGAATATTGGTATTTGCGATTGATATTTACTAAATCCAACTCGCCATTAGAAGAAAGCGGCAAGTTTATTTATTTAGTAAGTATTTAATGATAATATTGAAATGATAATATTGTGAATTTTGGTACGCCACTGTGTCGATCTAACGTTACCGGCGTTAGTACAGTAGCGTAGGTGTAAGTAAAGGCTGATTTGTACTAGTCTATTACTAGGCCTAGACTAGGCCTATATACAGCATTGCAAAGTTAGGAACTCTGCTAAAATCGAACACCCTCATGTTGGTAATATTTCAGCAAGGGAAAATGAAAACCTACCAGTTTTCAAATATGTCAAGAAATTATTAATAAATTCAATGTAAGGTCACAAAATGTTACGATCTTCCCACAAAAAATGAGCTTTAAAAAGTATTTCCGTCCGGTATTTGAACATTGTGTTAACTTGAATGGAACCTCGCAAAACTGAACACTTTTACCTATCAACCAAAATTTTCGGTGAATAAAATGAATATATTATGAATTCAAGGTAATAATAAGACCAGTTTATATCAAATATTTAATGCCTATCAACTTTTGGACGCCATTTTAGTTGGCCGTTCGAATTATACTCCGACGTTGTCAACATAGGCAAAGGTTAGCCAACATTTTCCTGTATAGAAAACACAAAATTTCCCGTAAATTTATCCGAATTTTCACAATTGATATCTGCTAGACAGATTAAATGAAGGGTGAATTTAGTTTCATACGGGCATTTCTTCAGTTGAATGGTTGAAAATGCTCTTATATTCTGTTGTAAACTATGCAGGGTCCATCTAATAGTACTACTAGTGGCTAGTTGTACTCATAAGTAATAAATTACAGTAAGAGTAATGTGACGTTAGGAACAATGCATAGTCTGAACTCGTCATTTTCGTAATATTTCAGCATGAACAAAAATGCGTACCAGTTCAAATATATGTAAAGGATCCAGCTAGGCCTAGTTCCATTAATACCCCGCCACAATTTACCTGCACCCTGTAGGCCTAGGTGGCTGCTAGGTGGCTACTTTCTTAAAGAGCGTTCTTGATAACAATGCAATCGTAGCCACTACCCCTACTTCCCTCTGACTCAAAATCATTTTCTACTGTTCCCTGTACAAAATGATACACATAAATGCGAAAGATGCAACTGGACCCACCCTAGCTACTCTTCCTACTTATTAAGATTTAAACAATTTAAAACATTTTTCTGTATCTAAAGATATGCAGAAATGAGAACGCTGCAATTGGAGCCATCTAGCCACTATTTCTACTCCCCTCACGTTTTTCTTTATTAAAGGATAGGCAGAAATGAGACCGATACAATCAGAGCTATGATAGCCACACTTTCTACTTCCCTCGGTCTTTAATAAAATGTAAATAGATAGGCAGAAATGAAAGCCAAGCCATCGTAGCCACTTTCCTTACTCCCCTCCGACTTATAATATTTTTAACATTTGTTTGTATAAAAATAGGCCGCAATAAAAATGATGCATAAAGCTATTTAGGCACTCTGCTTGCGACCCTCAGACATGAAATATTTTTCATTATTTTTCTGTATAAAAGAATAGGCAGATATAACTACGTGCAACTGGGGCCATCGTAGTCAGTCTGTCTGTTCCCCTCAGGCTTAGAATAATTTTAAACATATCTATATAGAAGAAAAAAATGTCAATATTTGAAACATGTTTATTTCAGTTTGTATTAGATGTATACAGGGGATATTTCCCGAGTTACAGGGTATTATGCAACTTCTCTGTAATAATATCGTGAGAACCTCCGGAATCTGTGGTAAATTTCTATTGCTCCCCTATAAAGCTTCAATTTAGGGTCCTAGTAGTAAGGTTTGCTTCTTATAAGTTATAGAAGGGAATACAAATTCTTGATTTTTTTAAAATTTAATGTCTCTGTTTAGACGAAGTAAGAAAATAAAATAAGCAAAAGAAGTTTTTTAAGTATTGTAGCGATTTCAGTGTGGTGAGAAACTAGATTTTCTTACACAAACTTGTTTACACCCATTGTAGAGCCATAATGAAAGAGCCTTTTGTAGTCTTTGTAATCTGTACTCCTGAGAATCTGTAAGTGTTAATTGAAAAACCTAATGAGCCTTAAGAATACGTGTTATAACCATCTCTTATCTTGATTTAAAAGCTTGGGAAAGTTTTACTGCATACTCTTACATGTTATTATTAGCCCTGGGAAAGTTTTATTGTATGCATGTGCTTATATTATTCTTTGTAAAAAGGTGCGAAGACTGCTGGCTTAGCTTATCAAGATTGGTGGTCAGTAGCTGGGCATGGGTTCTGTTTAAAAAGGGATGTAGTCAGTGGACAGTAGCTAGATCTCAGTTGTAAGTTGCCATCTACCTTTAGTTTGCTGCAGTTACTTTAGATATCATATTCGCCATCGTAAGCACTCTGTCTGCAACCCTCAGTCTTAATATTTTCATAAATATTTTCAAAATATTCATATATTTTCAAAATATTTTATATAATATCAATATTTTTCAATATTTTCCTGTATAAAAGGATAGGCAGAAATAAGGAGTGCAACTGAGGCCACCATAGTCACTCTGCCTGCTCCCCTCAGACTCAGCATATTTTTCAACATGTCTATGAAAAAGCCTCTGGGATTGAAGAAAAAATTGCGAATATTTGAAAGATGTTTATTTCAGTTTTTATCAAACATATACAGGGGGTGTTTCCCCGAATTGCAGGGTATTATGCAACTTCTCCGTAATAAAAATCATAGCGACCTTCGGAATCTGTGGTCAATTTCTAGTGATCCTTTATGAAGCTTCAATTTAAAGCCTAGTAGTGAGGTTTGCTTGTTATGAGATATAAGAGGGAATTAAAATTCCTGATTTTATAAAATTTAATGTCTCTGTTTAGACCAAGTGAAAAAAAAAATTTAGGAGGCCCTTCTCTAATTTTTTAAATGACCGTCTGACACATTTTTGGAGACTACCACCTGCCAGGTTAAATTTGGACTTTTTCCTTCAAAATATATAGACTCCCATGTTATGTACATACTAATAAACTATTTCCACATCATTACAGAGTGATGCTGAAATCTGTTGAAAAATATTATTTTTGAAATAATTTTTTCAAAAAGAAGTTTTTTAAGCATTGTTGCGATTTCAGTGTGATGAGAAACTAAATTTTCTTACACAAACTTGTTTACACCCATTGTAGTATATATGACTATAATGAAAGAGCCTTATGTAGTTTTGTAATCTGTATTCCTGAGAATCTGTAAGTGTTAATTAAAAACCTAATGAGCCATAAGAATAAGTGTATAAGCATATATTATCTGGATTAAAAGTTGGAAAGTTTTACTGCATGCTCTTATCTTATTATTAGTCCTGGGAAAGTTTCATTGTATGCATGTGCTCAATTATTACTAAAAAGGTGCAAGGACTGCTGGCTTAGCTTATCAGAATTGGTGGTCAGTAGCTGGGTAGGGTTCTGTTTAAAAAGGGATGTAGTCAGTGGACAGTAGCTAGATCCCAGTTGTAAGTTGTCATCTACCATTTAGTTTGCTACTCTAGCAGTTACTTTAGATATCATATTTAGTCATGTCACTCAGTCAAAAAATATTTAAAAAAATAGTATTTTGCAACAGATTTCAGCATCTCTCTGTAATGATGTGCAAATAGTTTATTAGTATGTACATAACATGTCTTGCATTAATAAATAGAAGCCAATTTTAATAGTTGTGTTTCGTGACTTATTTTCGAGCTACAATGTTACTCTTTGAACAGTCAACTTTTCCGTGAAAGTTTCCTTAATTTTCAGTACAACAGTCTCGTTAAACTTTCTACAATTTCGCAGTAAAGTTACAGTATAACGAAATGTCTTGCTTATGTGCCCGTTTTGGACATTACAAATATTCTGCAAAGAGTTTTCCCATCACTATGGTCTCTGATGCTCCATTGCAGGTATAAATTGTTTGCAAAACAATTTCATGTCTAATTGTAACGTATTGATACTAATACATTCTTTTTCTTTACAGGTGTCGTCTGTTGTCTGTACATCTGAAACCTACATCCAATTCATAAGGTTTAGTATTATAAAGTTGGAATAAAGTTTGATTTTAACTGAAATCAGAAAAAGTTTGCTTTTGATTTATTTCAAAGTTTGTGTATTGCTGAAGTTTGTTTAACTTTAAAAGGTCGGATTTTAAGATGACTCAAATTGAAATAATTTGGTTGGTTTAATGCTGGTGCACTGCTGGTTTTCTACAAGTTTGAACAGTTTTTAAAAAGCCATACAAATTGAACCAAGTTTTGTCACTTTTAAATCTACATTTTGTTCGATTGCAATAGTCTGGACGTACAACATACAAAATGTTCATAGCAACAGCAAGAATATATAGTTTTCCATAGCCAAAATTAATATCACAAACATAGAATTTTTTACATTCAGATTAATAATACTTAATAACAATAACCCATTACACTTAGCTTGTACACATTTTTTCATAGCCCAAACTTATTTTCCAAAAAGCTATATTACATATAATCTGAACAAAAATTTCCAAATAATTAATATCAAACATAATGCCCCGCAAATCTAGGAGGTCACGTGCAGGAAGGTTGAACCAAAAAAACTCTATTGCAACATCTACACTATGTCTGACACTAACATCTCATGTAGTTCCTACTCTAGATATTTTATTTACATACATAGTGATAGGTACATTTCATCACAGTACACAGCTGGAAGACAATGTTCTTGCGATGCTCTTATTGCTCTTGTTTTTATCAACATATATGAAGTCATAACTACCTCTCATATTGATAGAATCTTACAAGGTGACAAATTGTACAAATTAATAAGAGAAAGATTAATACTCACCAATCAACTTGATATTTCGCAATATTTACCTACAGATAATTTTCCATCTCAAGTATCCCTTGATAACATCATAACCAATCTAAATTTTTTCCCAAGTATATATGGCAAGTTTTCAATTGATGATTCATGGTCTGAATCTATTTTGGAACCAATTGATATTATTGTTCAACATGCACTGTGTGTATCTGATACTAATGTTATGGTTCTTGGAGATTATATGATAGCAATATTTAAACAATCAAATGATAAATATGGGGTATTTGATTCACACAGTAGAAATAATCATGGATTGCTTGCTGAAAATGGCGGTGCTGTTCTCCTTTACTTTAGTAATATACAAAATCTCATCTCTCGTTTACGCAATTTAGGTCAATCCTTATCTCTGTGCTTATAGAGATAAAACCAATTTCAATACAATCTGTCATGCATACTTCTTCAGGATCAATTGACATGTTTGGCTTTAAGTCATTATCATCTTATTTTCAATACCAAAATTCACACGAACCAAGTAGTACATCTGCTGACAGTACTTCACATGACAGTAATACACAGCATTTGAGAAAACATAACCATCAACAGCTGTATAAATGCAGGACGCAGGCTTTAACTAAAAATAAAATTCCATCAGCAAAATTGAAAGCCAAGAGATTTGCAAACAAAAGTAAATCTAAATCTAATAGTTCACGACAGGTACCCAAGTCTAAGCACTGTGAGAATATTGTTAAAAAAAATAGACTTCACATACATCATTCAAGTACCATTAGAGGCCAAAAAACCTCAGATGAAGGTCAACTACAAAATTCAAAGCCTCGGAAATCATGCAATAAGAAAACTACAAGCTTTATACAACTTTCAGATAACACCACAAATTATAGCAAAGCAAATACCAAAAAAAGTTGCGTGAACTGGGAAAATCAAAACCGCACAAATCCTGCAATGAACAAACTACAAGCTGCACTCAACCATCTGCCAAACATGGTAATGGAAATATTAAGAAACCTTTGTCAATAAATAAAAAGTCAATTGATAGTCTTCATGACATGTTTAAAGCCAAAATAAAGCATGGACCAAGTTATGTTTGTACAAGTTGTCAGCAAACGTGGTTTAGACATTCTGTTAGCCAGTACAATAAAGTTTCAGGTCTACGACCAAGCCTTCTTAATGAATGCACTACTGGGTATTTATCTATCAGAAATCAAGAGTGGGTTTGTCACACCTGTCGAAATTATATCAAAGCAGGAACAATTCCAAGATGGTCTTAATTTATGTAATCTGGAAGAGAGATTACTATCTCCACGTATTCCTTTTATGCAATTGAGAGAGACAAATGTCCTTGAGAGGAAATGTTGTTAATGTTCCAGTCGATATTATGCCAACAATTACTGCTCTGCCGAGACACTTAACTGCATCTGAAATTGTACCAGTTAAGCTGAAAAGAAGACTGACATATATATATCTAATGTTTATGTAGAGAATGTAAGACCGTTGAAAGTAATGGAAGGACTTGATTGGTTGGTTAATAATGGTTCTGTTTTCAAAGAATTAAAGATACAAGTCAATCACGAATGGCTAAGAGTTATTTCAGAGGAAATCGGACAATTATTTACTACACCAAATGATAAACCTGAGCAGGAAACTACTGATTCTGAAGCTTTTGATGAAATAAATAATGATCAAGAGGAAGGCAATATGGATACACTTTTGACCTGTTCAGAATATGATTCAAGTCAAGTAATAACTATAGCTTCAGGTGAAAATAGAATACCAATTTCATTCTCTGATGATCCAGATGCAGAGTTTCTAGCATTTCCTACATTATATTGTGGTAACAGGAGACCACCACAAAGGTTACCACTACATTATAGTGAAATTTGTAAATGGGAGCTCCGAAGCATTGATAGACGTGTGGCTACTTGCATACCTGATTTATTTTTGAAGTTGAAAAAGATTCAAATGAAAGAAATCGCAGAAAAAGTTACCCTTGCTATCAGAAGATGTAAGACTAATGATAAACAATATACAGTTGGAGATATATTAGACTAGGGGAAAGTAAACAATCTTCTAAAATTAGATAAAGGATATAGAATATTTAGATCATTAAGAAAAAGGACCTTTTAGCAATGGTTAGACAGTTGGGATATCCAACTTATTTTGTGTCTTTATCAGCAGCAGATACTCGGTGGCATGATTTATTGAGAGTGCTTGGCAAACACGCTGCAGGTTAGTCAAAGCAGATCCTGTAACATGCGTACGTTTCTTTGATCATAGACTACAAGTGTTTCTTATAAATGTCCTTAAATCTGATCTTCATCCAATTGGAAAAATTTTAGATTCTGTTGTTAGGATAGAATTTCAGCATAGAGGTTCGCCACATGCATATATACTGTTTTGGGTAGAAAATGTAACATTCGTTGATAAATATATATCTTGTTCAGATGATGTATCGGATGACTCAGAAGCAATGTTAGAGCTTCACAGACATAAACATGCCAAAAATTGTCGAAAAGGAGGCAAACCTATATGTCGTTTTGGATTTCCCAAGCCACCAATGAACAGAACTATGCTCCTGAAACGAATTGAAAGCCAAAATTTTTCACATGAAGAATATATTACAATGAAACAAAATTTCAAACTGGTGTCGCAATTATTAGCAGACTCTAAAGATGTTATGGATATGTCTTTTGAAGAATTTCTCATAGTGCTTGGCCTAACTGAAGAAGACTACCTACATGCTATTTGCAGTAGTTTCAAATCCACAAAAAAATTTTGCAAGCGATCACCTTCTGCTATCAGGGTTAATTGTTACATGAAGAATTTACTCAGAGTCTATGAAGCTAATCATGACATCCAATTTGTTACTGATCCATATGCATGTGCTGTTTATATTGTTGCATATATGAGTAAGTCTCAACGGGGAATGAGTCTTCTTTTGGATCAAGCATGCAAAGAGGCAAAACAAGGCAATTTAGACATAAAAAATCAAGTCAGAATAATTGGTAACAAATTTGTAAATGCTGTAGAAGTAAGTGCACAAGAAGCTGCTTATCTTTTGTTGCAACTACCTATTACAAGATCTTCACGGTCAGTAGTCTTCATTAATACATCGCCCATTGAAGATAGGACATTTCTTTTGAAGAGTAAAGATAAGCTTGAAGAAATGAACCCAAATGACACTGATATTGAATGCAGTAATGTACTTAACGTTACTCTATAAGACCAAGAATGCTAGAGAGTTGGCCCTTAGCTGATTATATATCAAAATTAATTGTGGAAATCCCCACAGAAATAAAAGATAACTATTGTGATGATTATGTTGATGACCCTACAATTACTGATCATTGAGAAGATCATCTTTCAGCAGATACTGACATTAATATCTCCTTGCCATCAGGTATTTCAATCAGGACAGTCAAAGTCCAAAAGGTAATACGTTTCGTTAAGTACAACCAGGAGACTGATGCTGAAAATTTCTATAGAGAGAAGCTCATGTTGTACAAACCCTGGCACAATGAATCTCAGCTGTTAGGTACATACAACACATATAGAGACAGCTTCATATTTCATGCTGATGTCATAAACCCTTATTTGAATAAATATGAACCTAAAAAGCAGTTGACACATACAGATTTTACACAAGCGATGTCAGACTATTTCAGTGAAAATGGCTTGCCAACAGTTGCGCCCATGACACAACAAGTGGAAGATGATTTGATGCTAGGAACATCAGATAGTACTATATACAGCTTATTTTATCCCACGGTACAATCACATGCTGTTTCTGACATATCAAATGAAATAGGATTATGTGCAACTGCATCTCCAACTGTTGAAAATTTGTGTAAACGCATTTCAGATGAACAATTTCTTAAAATTTTTCACGCATGTCATGCAATGGATGACTACAAACAGAGAACCTTTACATGTATTTCTAACTGGTGGAGCAGGTGTAGGAAAATCAATTGTTGTGAAAACATTCTACCAAGCTTTGAACAGATTGCTTTGTTCGACAGAAGGCGCTGATCCAGAGCAGTGTAGAATTTTATTATGTGCACCTACTGGGAAAGCTGCGTATAATATTCATGGACAAACTATTCTTTCTGCTTTTAAAATTGATCCAAATAGAGGTTTCAACTTTTAAAAACTAACCACTGACAAGCTTAACACTTTGCAAGTATAGTATAACAGTCTAGAAGTTGTAATCATTGATGAAACTTCGATGGTAGGAAATACACAATTTCTCTTCATACATGAGAGGTTGCAAGAAATAATGGGTAATAAAAAACCTTTCAGAAGCGTTAACAATTTGCACAATTACTAAATAGGCTTAGAGAAGGAAAACATACTGCAGCCGACATACAGGATTTAAAATCATGCATCATACATAATGAAACACTAATTTCGTCTTCCATTCCACATTTATATTCCACCAACGCTTTGGTCAATCAGTATAACGATAAAGCATTCACTTTGTCTTGTAATGAGAAGATAACTATTTCTGCTCAAGATTCAATTTGTGGAAATATGGCAAACAGCATTAAGGAACAAATTAAAGCTGCAATACCGAAAGATGGTAGTAAAGCTTCTGGTCTGTTTGGTACACTAACAATTGCAGTTGGCAATAAATATGAAACTGTAGCAAATATAAATGTTGAAGATGGCATAACAAATGGCAGTGGTTGTGTATTGAAAAATATTCATTACATTGACGCTAATAATCCTTTACCTAGTATACTGTGGGTTCAATTTGACAATCCAGATGTTGGTAAAATTGCAAGAGCTCGCTACAAAACCTATTACAATACACACATTGACAGTACTTGGACACCCATATTTGCTATTAAAAGAAATTTCCTAGTAACAAAACGAAAAGTCGTAGCTACAAGACAACAATTTCCTTTGAGGCCTGCATGTGCCAAGACCATACATAAAGCTCAAGCTGACACACTCACAGAAGTAGCTGTCCATATGGGGAAATCTACAATTACCCATGCACACTATGTGGCATTGAGTAGAGTAACGACAAAAAAAGGTCTCCATGTGTTGGTACTTAATGAATCCAAATCAATGAAATGGAACGGATGAAATCTACTTGAGTTATGAATCTATGTTATACGCCAATGTATTCTATGAAATCAGCTACTTTAACATTGTGATTTCAAAATTGCAGATCACTTCATAAACATTTCAAAGATCTATCAAAAGACCATAATTTTACTAAGTCTGATTTAATATGTGTAGCAGAAAGTAGATTAACAAGCAGAGATAAAGATTATGATATTCCTGGATTTGTTTCAATGAGAAATGATCAAAATCAAACTGTGCAGCAACGCCCACCACATGGTCTTGTGATGTTTCTAAGGCAAAATTGTGCATATTCTAGTGTATCATTGCATACCAGTAATCTGTTTGAATGCATGACTGTGACTGTCACTAGTCCATTTCCAATACAAGTATGAACAGTTTATAACGCTCCATCTTGTTCTTTCCATGAATTTAAACACTTCATTGAAATTCAACTTAGGCCACAAGTATCAATTGATGAGCCTTTTCTTATTGTGGGAGATTTCAATTTCAATGTCCAACAGGAATCTACATTTCTACAGTTCATGACCTCTACATTTCAATGTGAACAATATGTAAATCAACAAACTACATCAGCTACCACCATAGACCTGGTATTTTCGAATGTAGATCTACTTCTATGCCAAGCAGTCTATTGTGTGTGGTCTGACCATAAAACTCTGCAAGTTGCAATTTAAACATTCCAGTATTAGTAGTATATTTGGAATAATGCATGACTTTTTGGTACCTCTTATTCCTTTCATCATCAGATGGCATCGAAGACAATGGTTGTGTATATGCTTACCGAACTGGAGACAAGAGGTTGGAATTATTTTGCTTATGCAATTTCAGAAGACGGCGACATCCATGAAATGTTCGTCGTCAGCATTAGGAAGTCGCTGCCAAAAACGCTAGCAACCAAGTTAAAGAAGGAAATTTTTTTTGTCCTAGCGAACTTTTCCTTGAATAAACAAGAGGAATGTTCGTATCTGCGGTTGGCTGCCGACAAATCAAAGGTAAGATTTAACCAAGATTCACAATTGGTACAAGTGGTACTGACACTTATGTACTTTTACCAGATCTCTGACGAACATTTTTCCTACAGCAGGTATCAACCATTTTATCCAATTGAAAGTTGAAACCATTCAGTTCAACCGTTTTCATATCAGTCTGCTCATTTTCATATGTATATAGACAACATTGAAGATTCCAGATACATCCAGTCATATACTACAAATTATACACAAATGAACTAGGATTGGCAGACTAGCTTCATCTGTATCCACAGACATGACCTGAATAGTGTGGATTGGTTTGAATGGCAAAAAGGGACAAAACTAGTGGAAGCAGAAACATGGGGGAGTTATATATGTAAAAAGACATGTGGCTGCTTGTTTGCAAGCAAAACTATTTGCAAGTAAATTTTGTGCTGCTAGCTATCACAAATATTTGAAAATGTTTTTGAGATAACAACTTTCAACTAAATTTTGAAACATTACTTTCTCAAATCTCAACATACTAAATGCTACAAAACTAGTGAGAGTACTTTTGAATAACCAATTGTTCATATATTTCCCATTAAAATGAAAGTTCTTCATAACACATTGATCACCTTTATTGTACCCATACCACCAGTGAAGAACAACCATCTATTTCTTATTTACAATAGGTTTTCAAAACATCAAAGTCATTCTGTCTTCCAAAAGAAAAACTAGAGAAGTTTTTCAATCCGACACTGTGCACCATCCCTGATGCTTTAGCGTCACCAAAGAAAAGGAAGCTTTCCGTTGAAGGAAAAGTAGCAAAGGTAAATTAATATGTTTAAAGTATCTAATGAAAATAAAATGTTAAAGAGGTTATGAAATGAAAAATTTTCATGTCTTAGAATGGTTTATCCACATTACTACAACACCATCCATGCACAACTTTCCGTAAATACGGCTTCAAACGCCACAAATTCGCTGTGAAAGTATTCCCCAGAGACCTCTCGAGCTGCCACTCGTAAAAAATAGCAAAGCCGCCCACCACAGTTCATCTGACGTCATCAAAGGAACCATTTCAGCCAAAGCCGACTCCCCGCTGTTTACCGATACGGCGTTACACAGTACATGTAACCACAACACTCTTCTCATCAATTGAAAATGTCTTCTCCCGAATCTTCCGATTCCGAGGAAATCTCTCAGGACATTCGTAAGCTTTGACGAAAATTATTTTCTTGAGGAAGAAGAGGAGGAAATAGTTTTCGAGGGTGATGAAGATAATATCGGTGTTTTTCCCTATCAATTGAGCCCCTTGCAGAAGAATTGTAAAACGATCCCGGTGGCCGAGACGCGTCGCTGCCGATCGAAGTCCCCGAGCAGAACGGTTGGACGACCCTGAACCGAAACTGGTCGGTTGAGCATAAACAAAACCACCGTTATTAAGACCATCATATGATTTAAATTATCTCGAATGTCGATGATCCTGCTACTTAACTTGGTAGCGAAGCTTCTAGAATTTTGTGTCTTACAGTGCAAGGAAAATGTGACATTCTGTACATTGCAACCCTATAGTACTAGTAGTGGTAACATGGGGTCTAGACCTAACTAATAGACGTTGTATAACAGGCTATCCCGTGTAATTGTATCATCCAACTGTTACGTAAAATCACAACACAACGCCAGTTTTACCACAAAAGAAAACTTGCAGATCTAGTATTGATTGTTCTAAAACCAACTGGCTTTAAAATTTGTGCGAAATATTAGGTAACCATCCCAAAAAAATCGTCATTTTTTCTGCATCAAGGAGGCCTAGGCTATGGTCATAAGTAATTTGGCAAGAGTATAGGCCTGCAGGCACTCGTAACGTTGTGTATGTGTAGTGTTTTGAGCGAGTCGTGTTCAAATTCTTCGATTTCTGTAATCTTTTGGAAAATCTTGCAGTAGAAATCCGTCTTTACTTGTGGTGGAGCAACCTGATACCACATATCGGCTCGGCATTTTTAACATTTACGAGATCATGAAATTTACGTAAAAACAAACTCCAAACACCAAATCTCAATTACTACGGAGCACTGCAACAGTGTAATGGTGTGTGTTCTCAGACGTTTAAGAATGTAAACATAGCGTGTCGGAAGTGAGCTGAGTTCCTCGACTGACGTCACGCCGCGTTACCCGTAAATACAACAATTTTTAGAAAGTTTTTATTACCCTCGAATTTTTTATCGTTTATTCCTCGAGGATGCAAGCTTCGTTTGACACAAATTGGGTATGATTGGAAAGCTACGAGTGTACAGAATACGATGATAAAGATTTTTTTTTTCATTTCATAACCTCTTTAAAGATTGCGGTACACTACATTGTCTAGAACAGTGGTTCCCAACCGGGGGGAAATTTCCCCCAGGGGGGAAATTTGAGTGTGCCAGGGGGGAAATTCTAGTCGGGCTGAAAATAAAAAATAAAATAAAAAAATTAATAAATGAATAAACAAATAAATACACTCATTTATCCTGCCACGCTTCCCCGATGTATTCCCATATAAAATGGTCAGCTTGCTCGAAAATAGGCCATTTTCCGCCTCCCCTTTCGAAACCTAAACTTCGCCAAACAACAACCAAAATCCTCGCCCGACCACTCCTTTGAACTCAGTTCGTGCCCCGAAAAGATACAGCCCTGGGTACAGCGGATTTTTTCCCTAAATGTCGAAACTTCCCTTCTTCGAGTTCTAGTGTATCATTGCATACCAGTAATCTGTTTGCATCAAGGAACAAAAGAGGTCAGTATTTCTTCATTTATGAGTATAATAGGCCCAAATTGTGAATATTTATTGAGAATTGATCAAAGATCTCTGATATATGTGCGGCCGCGAGATTCAAGGAATTCGGTGAAATATGAAAGATCGAATTTCGTCGGAATTAGCGCATGGCCGTATTGTTGCGTAGGCCGATCTCCAGTATGTCAATTAGTGTACTGTAGTAGTGTAGGCTATATATGGGGAATGGAATGTGTTGAATATTTCGCGTTTTTCTTCCGAATTAGACATTTTGAAGGGTGTGGGAGTGGATTTTAGTGTAAATAACAAAATCATCTCTCGTTCTGTGTAACTTTGGTGATTTTGGAAAACATTTGTGAATTTTTGAAAGATGCCTCCCAAATCCCGTGGGAGGCTTGGCTAAGTGGTGATTAATATTTTATTTCCCAGGTTTATAACAGACAACTTAATTTTGAGGCAATTTATTTTAATATGCATATTTTTTGGGTTCAGGTTCGATGGTGATACTGTTGGTAATCGGTATTATAAAATCGGTATACCGATATTTGTTTTTTGGGATATCGACCTTAAGTCGTTCACAATCTTCTTTTCGTCCGCAGGTGATCAAAAGAAACCAACGATGTCGAAGAAACGAACTTATTCAGAGGCGTACTTAGACTTCGGTTTTTCATTCCTTGTCAAAAACGGGGAGGAACTGCCACAATGTGTCATTTGCTTCAAGACCTTGGGGAATGGAAGCATGAAGCCGTTCCAGTTGAACCGACACCTTCAAGGCAGCCATCCCGAACTCCAGAACAAGGATCGTGAATACTTCAAGCTGAAAGCAAATCAATTGAAGAAGGCAAGACTGGACTCAACAGGGACCTTTCGTCAGCAAACGGACGCAATTGTGACAGCATCATACGAAGTCTCGTACAAGATAGCGAGGGAGAAGAAACCACACACGATTGGTGAGACGTTAGAGAAGCCTTGTATGCTGCAGTGCGTAAAGTTAGTTCTCGGCGAGGCTGCGCACCAGAAGATGGCTCAGATTTCCTTATCAAACAACACGATTCGGTCACGAATCAATGATATGGCCGAGAGCATCAAGAGCAGAGTTGTTCAGAAGGTTCGAGAATCACAGTTTTTCTCGATTCAACTCGACGAATCGACAGATGTTGCGAATCTGTCCCAGCTACTAGTCTTCGTTCGCTATCTCACTCAAAGAAGAATTGAAGAAGAATTCCTCTTTTGTAAACCTCTCAAAACCACGACCAGAGCTCAGGATGTGATGGACCTCATCAACGACTTCTTCGAAGAAGCCAATTTCAACTGGGCATCTCTGGTTGGGGTGTGCACGGACGGTGCCCCAGCCATGCTTGGTTCACGGTCGGGGTTCGTCACCCTCGTCAAGCAAAAGAAGCCGGCGGTGGAATCCACGCACTGTCACATCCACAGAGAGGCGCTTGCGGCGAGAACCCTCCCCGAGAACTTGAAGCAAGATCTGTCCACTGCGATTAAGGTTGTGAACTTCGTGAAATCTTCCGCTCTAAACACTCGGCTCTTCCGCCTGCTCTGCGAAGATATGGAAGCTGACCACGATACATTGCTTTTTCATACTCAGGTGAGGTGGCTCTCGAAGGGAAATATGTTGCAGCGAGTCATGGAATTATTCGATGAGGTGGTATCCTTCCTTCGGACCCAAGAGAAGGCTGTGCTTCTGAAGGCAGTCGAGGGGGAGTTTTTCCGTGTGCGGCTGTCCTACTTGTCGGACATTTTCAGTGCGTTGAACGAGCTTAACAGGAAGCTGCAGGGCAAAGGGACCAACATCCTCGTTCAGTCGGACAAGATCAGAGCATTCGTGGCGAAGCTGGAGCTATGGAAGAAAAGAGCGGAGAGGGGAAACTTCCCATCATTCTGCACCCTGAGCGAATGCATGGAGGGCATGGAGCATGGCCTGCCTGATGCGGTTGCGGAAGATATCAAACAACACCTCGAAGACTTGGGGGAAGAATTCAAGCGATATTTCCCCGGGATCGATAACGAGGCCAACAAAAACAGGCTCATCAGAAACCCATTTCAGATTGAAGTTGACGACGTGCCGGTAGCATGGCAGGAGGAGTTCCTCGACTTGAAGAATGACTGCGCAGCGAGAGACGCGTTTCAGAATGCGGAACTGCAGGAGTTCTGGTTCCAAGTCCGAGGGGCCTATCCGCTTCTCGCAGCAAATGCTCTGCGGGTCTTGGTGCAATTCTCCTCGACGTACCTGTGTGAGACAGGGTTTTCGTCCCTGGTGCACCTTAAAACAAAGTCACGAAACAAATTGGACGTGGAGGCGGACCTGCGCTGTGCGCTATCAGTGACAAAGCCAAACATTGAAGGTCTCGTGCGCCAAAAACAGTGCCAGAAGGCACACTAAAATGCCTTGCGACTCAAGGCTGCTGTCCAGTCTGTTGTTTCATATTCATGATGTGATGACAATGGCATGGTCCCTTGACCTCTGATGATTGATTAATTGTGATGATTTGTCATGAGCACTAATTCATTCGTATTCAGTTTGTATTCAGTACTCATCTTGTTTCGTATTCATTATTCAGTTTGTTTGATTCACGCTATTGATGCCAATTGGTCTCCCCACAGCTGTACAGCACATATGGATCTTCAGCAGCAGGAGAATCTGCTGATGTAGACCCCTCCCCCAGGACGGCGATCAGGCCCCCTAGCGAAAAATCATGGTGTGTGAGGGGGAAAATGGCTATTTTGGGCCTGCACAAAGGGGAAATGGGATGAAAAAGGTTGGGAACCACTGGTCTAGAATATATATGTAAAGCAATTACAGTACTCGACGTAATTTTCAAAAAGGACACAAATTACACCTAATACATTTTCCACTTTGTTCAGGTGTACCACTTAACAATGATAATAAGAAACGTTGCTGTAGTGTATTATTCACAATTTTCACAAAATGCACTTTTCTGTTCATTTGTTGGTGTATGATATGAAAGAGGGTCCCACGTGGAAGAGGCGTGATATTCTGCTCGCAGATGGAATTACGAAAAAAAGTATCTGTTGTAAACTCTGGGGGGAGCATTCTGAAAAAATTACCGAAAAACACACTGGATCTATTATCAAAATTTCCAATGTAGAAGTAGATGTCTACAACGACAAACATCAGCTGAAGTCTACCACGTTGACAGCACTGGAGGTAAATATTTATAGATATCTGTTCTCAATTATCGTTAACATGAATGACTCTGACAGTGTTGACACTAGTTTCAATTTATTTTTAGGAATTTGATAAATAGAATAAAACCAAAGGGGAAATATATTAAAATAAAGAAAATGAAATGCATCAACACAGTGAAATGTACATCGCAGATGCACTGAGCAGAAATCATGACGTAAATACTGAAACACATTCAAATGAAAATTATGTTCTGCAAGTAAGTGAAATTGATATTAATGTTGATAATGTACCTATGTGAACTGAAAGGCTACAGGAGGCAATGGCAGCAACAAATTCAGATGTCACGTTACGGGCTGTTAGAGATAATGTACTCAGTGGTACCTGGCCCACTAGTAAACTGGAGGTGCCAGGCCCCATCAAGTCATACTGGGAAATGCAAGATGAATTAACAGTAGAACAAGGACTGCTGTTCAAAAATCACAAGTTGATCATACCTACAAGTATGAGAAGACTAATCATTGACAAAATTCACCAGAGTCATCAAGGGGTAGAAAAATCCAAAAAACTAGCCCGCGACATATTCTTTTGGCCAGGCATGGCTAGACAAATTGAAGATGTTGTTGCAAAGTGCGAAATTTGTAATCGCTATCGTAACACCAAAATCCAAAAGAGTCAATGAAAGGTTGTGCTAAACCAAGCTTCCCATGGCAGAAAATTGCCACAGATTTGTTTGAATTCAATCAAGAGTATTATATTGTCTTAGTAGACTATAACTCTAGCTTCTTTGAAGTAAACAAACTGCGTATTCTGAGAAGTGAATCTGTCATTCAAATCTGTAAGCAACATTTTGCTAGATATGGCATACCAGATGTGGTAATGTCAGATAATGGGACTCAATATTCCCCAGGGGCTTTCCAAAACAGTATGGTTTCAAGCACATAACTAGTTCACCCAAGTACCCCCAATCCAATGGTAAAGCAGAAAAGACTGTGCACTGTGACTGGACTACAGAAATACACCAATGGAGGGACTACCATCCCCTGCTCAACTATTGATGGGCAGAAGAAGTAGGTCAGTACACCCTATGACAGAGCACTTGTTAAAACCCAAAACACAGGAGCCTAGCTCTGTCAAAGAACAGCTGGACCAAAACCAACTCAGACATAAATTTTATTTTGATCAAGGTGCCAGAGATATGCAACCTTTAAACCCAGGGGATGTTGTGCGCATGAGCACAGGTGATACAGTCTGGAAAAAAGGTAAAATAAACAAAGTAGCGTCCACTCCAAGGTCATATATTGTTCAAGTGGGAGATGCACAGTACCGTAGAAATCGCAAACATTTAATAAAGACTAAGGAATCCTATACTACTGAACAAAATCAAATGGAAAATATTCCCACTAATCAGACCGAAACCCCAGTGGATATTGAAACTAACAGTAACAACCAGTCCCATGTTACATCACCTGTTCGTAGGACTAGGCGAAATACTCAAATGCCTATTCGATACCGTGAGGATTATGTCCTAAAATAGGACTATGTTATTATTTTGTTCGTGAGAGTTATTGAACACTTTTACAATTTGATTGTTTTCATTGAGAAGAAAACTTGCTATTTAACCATCAATTATAGGGGCATTCCACAGTAATTGTCCGTCACGGACGGGACATTTTGCAGCAATAAAAATAGAATTAACTCAACAAAGGGTAGACTGTAAGCTCTTACTTGTGATGACATATGAAATTAGCCCGTGTGAGTTAATTATAAGCTCGTTAATGTGTGTCACGGACGGGACAGAAAATGGACATCAGATTTTCATGGGTTCATGTAAATTAGAAATGCTCTGAAAATACAAGTGATATTAAAATTAGGAAAAGTACATTGCAAACTAGAGAACCTCACTGGTCACATGCAAATATTTTATTTTCCAAAAATTCTATGCAAAGGCTACAAATTTTGGCCCCCCCCCCCAAAAAAAAGAAAGAAATTGGTGTCACGGACGGGACATTGCCAAATGTCACGGACGTGACAATTATTGTATACAACAGTAATGAGGTATTTCTGATATTCATTCTATTATAAGCAGTCATTGGTGTATTGAGATATGCACATGAAGGATATTACACCAAAATGAATGGGCTGAGGGTGTTGCGGCAGTTGGGGAGCGGGTGGGGAGGTGGAGGGGATGGGATCCCATAGGGAGCGATGGTTATCCAGTGTGGAAATTCAATTCAGAACAACATTCAATGATCTGGAGCAGTAAATTGTACAGGTAATATGCTAAAAATATCAGTCACATTAGTCATTGTCCAAAGTACAGATAGGTCCATGCACCCCGATCCTTGCACAAGCAATATGAACAATATGCTTATACACATGTAGTCTCTTGGATCTCTTTGGATAACTCCAGATTCCAAGGCCAGTTCCACAAGGTCTATCAAACGTACCAAAATTCACTTCTCCAAACAACTGCTCTTAAAACTACACAATACATAAAGTTCTACATAAAAATGGTTATATGTATCACAAAAACAAGGAGTAATTGAATCATGAAAACAAGAAACGAAAAATGTAAATAAATTTAGAGTTTAATCCTAGAAACTACAAACAATGCACTTGCTGCATGTATACTGTCAAATGAAAACTGTCACAACAATGCTCTTCCCTTCTCAAATGGAACAACTGAACAACATGTGAAACACTGATTCAAGAAATTCCAAACAAGTCACAAAACTCATGTGCGACACACTACTCGGAAACTGGTAGAGACTCAGGAAATCGATAATGTCCACGATTGTTTACTAGCGGGAATGGAAGTTTTCTGATAACTTCCCTTGTGTACACCCAAGATATGTCTTCCTGATTGGGGAACACAAAAAACTGCTGATCAATATCTTTAGCTCTCAAGAAAGAAACCTTGCGTTCATCCTGATGTGTTTCTTCCAGTGCAAGCACTTGGCCAAGAAATACTTTTCTGGAGCGTCCTGTGGAGAGTTCCACAAGCAGAAAATCTCCAGCTGGAAGATCTCGGTGTTGGGGGCAGATGACATATTACCAGTCGCTGCGTCCCTTGGTTCTGACTGACCATCGCAGTTGGACTCCACCAAAGCTAGCTGGGCAGGTTGTTCCCCTCTTCGGTACGGCGAGTTCCTCCCATGTGCTATCTCTCCTGGTCTTCCAGTTGGTTTCAGATAGTGCAGTTGAAGTGTTCCTGGAACCGAAATGGTTCTAGACCATAGATCCTGGAGTGCCTCTGCTGTGGTCTGGATGGTCTCCTTGTCAGCAAACAACACAGTAATCTTCTTACATAGATCACTGGCTGCATCGTAGAACTCCCTGGCATCATTTACAACGATGCGATCTTGTAGAACCGCTCGCCAGACTTATCTCTTCACTTCTCCACCGATGCCGTCAATTGGCCCTTTCCCGTGTGCCGTTGCGAAAAAATTCCAGTCGGCTGGAAATCAAAACTGTTCTTGTACATGTACATGTACCGATTCTTGAACTGGCTTGCTGCCCCATCAGACCAGTAGTGCACCTTCTTAATCTTGAATGGTAACTTCTGTTTGGCATCTTCAAGTATTATCCGGTTCAATGTCACAACAGCTGCCTTGTCATGGCATAGTGTGTCTGAGATGATGGTGTATGAGATGTGCATCAGCTCTGCATCTTCCTATGGCCGGTAGAACACTATAGCAGTAAACAAGGTCACACTGTCAGTGGACCAGTGAGCCTGCATTATCTCGTGCTGATGCTTCAGGGTATAGTTTTCAGAGAAGTCCTCATGGATGATAATTTCACCTGGTTTGATGCTATTTTTGAGGTGTTCCATCTCGGCATGTTGTCGCTTAGCGTTATATACATGACGAGCGAATGACTACAGCTGTGACTTCATTCCCTCCATTGTGTCGTGCAGGGTCTTGGTCTCGGCTTGTTTCAGAACTTTTCCATCAACTTTGGTCCACTGGTAGTAAGTTACAGGGACATTCTCTGTGTTGGCATACAATGCATCCAGGTTTTCCATTCCACATTTGAGGCACTCCCGATCCACGCACGCTTCATTTTCAAGGGAGCACACCGTCGCCAATAAGACGTCATCAGCAGTTGCAGGTAGGAGCGGCACAACTTTACGTAGGGCTGTTACCATCATCTCTCCATTCTCGTGGTAGCGGCAAAGACATACTTCTTGGTCTCGGCTGGACATTGGAACTATATGTTTTGGCCGCAGTTCACAGAATTTGGACCAGCTAATGTTCATTCCTGTGTCTTCCATGAACAACCTGTGTACCTCCCCAAGGTCAAACAGCAGTAGTCTCTTCTGCATGTGGACTCGCCCATTATCTGTTTTGACTGATATGAAGTCCTTCTTCCCTGGACACATGCGACTTATATCGTCTTGAGAATAGAAATCCTGGACCTTCTTTATGTCTGCCTCTGTAAAGGCATCACTGCGTTTCTCTTTGACCTCTGTTTCATCCAGACGCTTCCTCATTCCTTCTGACAGCTTCAATGTTGTTGCAACCTTCTTTGAAGTTGGGGTCATGTTACGAACAAGTTCTGATACAACCTTGACCGCTTTCTTTGGTGAATTTGGTAGCGTCTTCTTCACTCGCCTTATAGCCTTCCCGAGACTCTGGTTACTTCCAAATGGTTCATGTTCACCCTCCACGGTTGGTGCCGGTGTCGATTTTACCTTTTGCCTCTGAATCCTCTTCCTCTCCCTCTCAACTTTTCTCTGCTTTAGAACTTGTGCTTCAGTCGTTTTCCTTTTTGCAGCTTTCCTTTGCTCCGCCTTCCTTTTCCGATCCTTTGCCTTGAAAAGGGTATGCTGCTCCTCATTTGCTCTTAAATTTGCCCTATACTTTTGGGTTCTCTCTCTACTAGTCCTACACTTGGCCATGTTGAAACTGTACTTTGAGCTGCACGTACATCTACATGTACACAACACTATATATGCTGTTGGGTCATGACATTTGAACTGGTCACTCTATGGTCATGGACTACAATTTCATACAATGGGTCAAAGATTTTATACAATGGAGCAGTGCCAGGTTGGCCCAGGCTTAGTGCGTCATGTAAAGTTGCAGTGCTACTGCGCGTGTGTGCGTCAGTATGTGTTTGAAATTTGTTGTTTTCGTTGGTTCTGTCTTTACGGTCATTTACCGATATTTCAGTTCAGTCGATATCAAGAACGTATTGAAGCAGGAAGTATTTTCCAGTGTTAAACCAAAAGATTTTATGTAAGTTGTGTTTTCATTGCTATAACGTTGTATATTTGTTGCATACATGATTATTTATTCTGTATGATTTGGATTTATGTATTTATTCTTCAATAATTGACTTATTCATTAATCGATTTCCTGATTGTTTAATTACAAACGTATGTTTCGTTTTTATTTGTTTAGTTACCAGATTAACAGACAGATTAAAGAGATTACCACACAGATTACCAGATAGTTGTCAGATATGAGAGCAAAATAAACGAAATCGACTCATTACATCTGCGTTGAATAATCTTTGGATCAGGAATACGGAATAAAGAAATCTTCATAGGCCTAGATTTACACACTTGGCTAGCCTATTATATATAGATCTCCATGGCTCATGGTTTAATCCTCCTTGGCAACATATAAACTGTCAAGGTATGTCTGATTGAAGCCCAACTGTACTACAAGCAGTATAATTAATATACAGTACCAAACCAAGTCAGAGTTGGGGTAAACATACTCAGTGTACAGTGTTTAATAGTGCATACCTGTCCCGTCCGTGACAAAATGTCCCGTCCGTGACGCTTCTTTGTTGGTTAATTAGGGAGGTTAATTAGGTGACATTAGAAACTAGGTAGGTTAGACAGATGTATCAATGTGATAAGTAAGAGAATTCTTGAAATGGACATGATTGGCTTATTAAGTGTTGATTGACGCTAAAAAAATATCCGAAATTGCCACGGACGGGACATTATGATATTGTTCGGTTAATTAATATAATTAATAAAAATATCACAAATGTAGTAAATAGCATCCTTAACAAGTCCCAACTACTTTTATGTCATTCCATCAAAGCACTGTCTCATGGTTGCCAAACATGTGATGTCCCGTCCGTGACACTTTTCCCAGCTTCGTTAGCTTCAAGCACTAATTAGACACCCTAAATTGAAAAAAATATCTATAAAAAACTTAGATCTGTGAAATTTTATATGTATAGTTAACAACTCCACCAAAAATGTCCAATTTACTGCGGAATGCCCCTATACTCGTGTAGATCAATTTCTTGTATTACATGGATCTTATGCTCAATCAAAAAAGGGGAGATGAAATGATAAGTACCAGACCACTATATTGCTTTAAGCTACAACAATACCCCTGTAATACAAGTGAAATAGTCCACCTGTTACTATTTCCAAATACCTCTTAAGCAATCCCCCTAGTAACGCATTCTACAGTCCACCACCAGGCCAGCCTAAAGGTCAATCAGTTAGGACCTACTCACCCCTTAGTATAAAGAATCCTACCATATGCTGAATCTCACCATAATATAGCTGTAATCATTGCTTCATATCAGAGTGTTATATCATATGTATACACTACACTGCCAGTGGGCTATTGGAATATACCCAATAAATACGATTCACTCCTCAAATACAGTTCTTTTGTGTGATTATTTACCAGCAAATAATTTAGAACTTTATAGGTGGACCAAACCAAGCCCGCCGCTCAAAGGGGTCTTATACAGAACGGTCCTTTTGACAAGGTTTGGTTTGCGCTTTCCCCAAATAAAATAGAAAATGATCCTCTCCAGTCGCACCAAGGCATCCGGTGCGGCGATCACCGTACCAGGATACCAGGTTTGTTTCTGCGGGTCGGTGGGCGTATTTTACTTTTTGGCTCGCCTGACTTCAATTTCTTTGTTAGAATGGGATGTTTAGGTAGTGCCGTTTGGCCGTGACGTTTTGGATCCCGCAGGGCGGGTCACGTAAAAAGCACATCCTATTGTGAAGGAACTGTCTACTACAATGTATGCGTGACCCGCCTGACGGGAAGTAAACAAATCGTGAAGCACAGTATATCACGTGTATGTTCATGCACATTGCTTCACATGGCGAATATACGATATGACCATCAGACACGAAGCAAGGAGCAAATATGTGTCCTCATTTGTAAAGAATGAACGGATGGGGACATCAGGAATTTCGATGGGGTATTTTTTTTGTAGTAGTTTATTTGTAGTAGTTTATTTGTAGTAGTTTATTTGTAGTAGTTTATTTGTTTTGCTTCTGTTGGCTTTTGGGTCCGTGTCCTTTTCGCGTAACGTTAAACGCTGCGTTAGTGAGAGATTGATGGGTTTCAGTTGTTGTTTTACAGACTGGGATTGTTTTTGGTTTTGTTGACCTTTGGTCCGTGTCCGTTTTTCTTAGCACGTAAGAAAGCACACGATGGGGCTGTGGGAATGAATGTTATTTGATTGATTGCTTTATAAACTCGGTTAGCTTAACAACAGTATCCTATTGTGAAGGGATCGTGTGTTACAGTGTGCTTTTTACGTGACCCGCCATGCGGGATACAAAACGTCACGGCCAAACGGCACTACCGATGCATGAGAGTGCGTGACCCGCCTGACGGGAACCACAAAACTCGTAAAGCACAGCAAGCACGTGTATGTTCATGCACATCGCACCACACGCCGTATAAACGATACTTTTTAAGAAAAAGTCACCCAGGAAAGAACCTGGGCACGAAAACCAAACGACTGATCCGCTCTCAGCCCCCTTGCATCGGGACTGTGTGATCATCGTCGGGTGTGCATCACCATTCCCCTCGAAAGGGAACAGATACTACACATGATCTTAGCCAAAAGGCCGTATAAACGATATGACCGTGAGACACGAAGCACTGTGAGCCACTGTATGTCCTGATTTGTAAATACTGTATGAAATAATTGACGTTTATTAACAACAGATGGGGACACGGGAATCTTTGATGGGGCCGTGGGAATGAATGTTATTTGATTGATTGGTTAAGAAACTCGGTTAGCGTAAAGCTAACAACAGTATCCTATTGTGAAGGCACTGTGCGTTTGGAGTGAGGTTTGGTTTTGGGGTTTGGAGTGAGTTGGGTGTGGGGGTTGTGTGGTCGTTACATAATATGAGTTTGTTTTTTTTCTGTTTGTGCTTTGGAGTTGGCTTTTTGGGGCCGGTTTGTAGTGTTTTTTTGTTTTGCTTCCGTTGGCCTTTGGGTCCGTGTCCTTTTTACGTCAAGTTAAACGCTACGTTAGTGAGAGATTTGTGTTTGTGGGTTTCAGTTGGGTTTTTGTTGGTTTTACTGGTGGTTGTTTTACAGACTGAGATTGTTTTTGGTTCTACAGTGTACGCGTGACCCGCCTGACGGTAGCTACAAAACCCTAAAGCACAGCATATCAGGTGTATATTCATGCACATTGCTTTACACGGCGAATAAATGATATGACCATGTGACACGAAGCAAAGGGTCACACAGGATGACAAAAGTATTGCTGTCTTGCTTGTCTCTTGTTTACTCACAACGGATGGGGAAATCATGATCTTCGATGGGACCGTGGGAATCAATATTATTCGATTGATTTATTTATTGATTTATAAACTCTGTTAGCGGTAAAGCTCATCTTTCCCGAGGCCAAACAGTATATAAAAAAAAAGATCAATAAGAATAGAAACTTGAATAATATGGCTATGGAATGGAAAGTAAAACAATGAAATGAGCATAAGAAAATCCTGCATGTATCGGTACGCGTTTATGGGTTTTCACAGAGCTCCCAACTGACCCGCAATTCGCGGGTTGGACCCGCATTGTAACACCCAAACCCGCTGACCCGCGCAGGCGTCCGAAAAACCCGCATTGTAATTGTCAAGTATACATAAAAAAAAAATTGCATAAAATTTGGACTTCAACCATCATTTCTTTAGCATTTAGCATAATAGAGTATAAAACCTCCTTTACAGCATCATTTGAAACTGAAATTAGCCTATATTTCTTTTCATTGGGGCGAGCAGCGAACATGTTCATGCCACGGGAAAATTAACTACCACCTACTATTGAATTTATGGATGTTACACACACAAAAATGTTCTCATTATCTGCAATGTCCTTAATTACTCGCCAATCAACGCCTTTGGAAGGGAAAAACTAGGCTAGTTTGCTGGTTTGTGATTGATATATGTAAAAAACTCGATGGACTCGATGGAAAAAAAGTGGAAAACGGCGACAAAATGCTGCTTTAATACATTTGACGAACTTAACTGATGGAGAATATCAACTTTCATATTTTGTAAGACCGCCAGCCAGATTGTGCAGTGGCCTAAAAACAAAAATCGTTATCGCAGTGTATTAGCAGTGTAATAATTATTTATAGGAAGCGCGTATCACGTACGATTGCTAGCTTAGCTTCATAAAATTCGTGCAACAACTTAGGACGAATCATAGAAAGGATGAGAACGAACGGTTCTTTCTCGACGTCGTTGTGCATACGGTGTGTGATTTTTACGCGCAAAGAAAACGGACACGGACCAGGACCAAAGGTCAACAAAACCAAAAACAATCCGAGTCTGTTAAACAACCACCAAAACCCAACCGAAAACCCACAAACAGAAACCTTTCACCAACCCACAAACGTATACAATGCAGCGTTCAACGTAACGTGAAAAGGACACGGACCAAAAGGCCAACAGAACCAAAACAACAAAGCTCTACAAACCAGCCCCAAAAAGCCATCTCCAAACCACAAACAGAACCCCCCAACCCATATTATGTAACGACCACACAACCCCCCCCCCTCACGTAACAACTAACTCACTCCAATATTCATCCGGGGTACACCGTCCCGATAGTAGACGACAGGCTTGCGCATTACCTGCGAAGTTTTACAATACGGGTCTTTTCAGGCCCCTGGCAGTGTTCCCCCTTTTCCTACGAGCTAGCAGAGTTCTTAGCTCCTCGTGAACCTTGATCGAGTGGACCTCCCTGTCAGGAACAGGAGGTCCACTAGCGACCATCGTGTCCGGTATAGCGGAAGCGGCTGCGGGTAGGGCCACTCGAGTCAATGAGATCAGTGGCCTGTTTCGTCTCGTCAAACCAATCGGAGGACTCCTTAGCCACGTATGCACTCCTGTGCATACGGTGTGTGACATTCCATAGAGTGCGGTTAGGTAGGCAATATGTATTTTACTACGCAGTGGCCAACTGCAGGCTTGTAATAGGGCTATAGGCTAAATTTAGCTAATTGAATCTGCCAAACTAAGTAAGTAGCTGAATCAGTAGGCCTGAATACTAATACGATTATAAACGAGTCGACGAGTATGCAAGATCCAAAGAGCACTGACAAAATACCATGCTAACAAAAGAAGTTTTTCCAAAAAAATCGACACTGAAAGGGGAGAGCAATCGCTCCACCTGCTCCCCCCTGGCTACGTCCCTGCCCCACGGATCGAAACTATTACTAGGCCTATAGTAGTGTTATTACAAATATTACTACCGGTAATATTACGTTGATAAAGCGCATAATTATTAAATACAATTTACAGCCATTTCTTTTCATAGTCGATACCAGTGACATGCGCAAGGGAGCTGGGCGGCTTGCTTTCATACTAGGCTTTGACCAGTGGCGTAAACAGACTGGGTTACAGGGGGCGAAAGCCCCTGCTCTCAAAAGTCTGCCCCTCCCCCTGCTGCCCCAAATGAAATTTCAGACTACAATATAACTTAATTATAGATATAGCGATACCCTATTTTAAACAATATTGCCTCCCTTGTCAATCTCTTTGACCTCCTGAAGCCCCTCTAATGAAAAGTCTAGTTACGCCACTGTTCACCCCTCCCCCACCTCCAGTTGGGGGAAATCACTCAGTCGAGCGAAGTCACTTGGTCGGTTGAACGCTATATTGATTTTATTTGGTCTCGCGGACCGTTGGTCTCGCGGACCGTTGGTCTCGCGGACCGTTGGTCTCGCGGACCTTAGGTCTCTCGGACCTTTGGTCTCTCGGACCTTTGGTCTCGCGGACCTTTGGTCTCGCGGACAATGACAATTCGACATTCACTGAACATTGTGACATGGAAAATTTATGCTTGGGAAGTATGACTAATATAAGTAGGACTTACAGTATATATTTTATTAACATCAGTCAAATTCTTAGCGCGCAACTTCTAATACCTTCACGGTTTTTTCTACGATCATGTGTGGTATGTTTCCCTTCGAGTGTAATCGACGAAGGGGACTGCGGTTGAGATCAGATCAGTCGTTTGGTTTTTCGTGCCCAGGTACTTTCCTGGGTGCTACAGTCGCCATCCCTTAACGTTGTTCGTTGAGCAATGTGCTCGTTTCTGCCTTACCGGCGTTCCACTCTTTCCGATCTAAAAATAGTTATATGTGTTGTTGCTATGTGGATTTACCACGCTGACGCTGATGCTTACGTCGTTCAGAAATATTCCAAGTAATTTAGTGGGTTCAATCCTGAAAGGAAGGCATAAGGCATGAATGCGACATATGGTTAATTGTATCTTGGTCACAAATGTTTTGATAATCTTGTTACTGTGGCTCCTTGTATTTTTCTTGGACCTGAATTGTACACATGCTTTCCGTAGTATTGTATCCTAGTCATGTTAATATGGATTGTAGTGTATATTGTTGCGGGTGGATTAGTTATACTGTGTGTTGGCTTTATTGTTAATGTTGTAACGCCAACCAGTTTCTGTTTGAACCCAGTCCGTTGGAGCTTTAATAATTGGTGTTTATTTTGGGTCAATCTTAATACAGTAAGGAAACAAAGTATTCTTGATGTCATACTTCACATTATAAATAATTAAGCAAGGACAATGCAATTGCGTCAAGGATCAATTTAGGCTGTGGCCTGATGTATGCTACAATTTGCACCGAATGATAGTTGACAAGAATTGACGAACTACAACATGTTCAGTGATCAAACGTGACAATGAATTTCTGACAGTAAAGCAGGTATTTTGAAAAAAAAAACACAATATTACAAGCAGAGTATGTAATTTTCGACCATTTTTTGGACATCATCATGAAACAAACTTTCAGCTCATATCCGTGAACACTATTAATATTATAGGAGTGCATCTCAGATAGAGCTGATTTATAACATAATAGGATCATATTGTCTATAAGGAAGTTTAGTTTGATGGATTCGTCATCAAATTTGGAAACTGGGAAAGAAAAAACATAATTATTTGCATATATTATGCAAATTAGGCCGCCATTTTGTTTTTCGGTGTTGACAGGAAAATGCATACACACCCACACAAATTAGTAAACTTGGTTCAAAATAGCTGAAAAGGCATCTCCTGGAGGTTCTCTTACTAATATGACTTACATTTCTATGACAGTTTTAATATTTGTACACATGTTAGACTCCGCCCACTTTAATTCGTCAAATTTCACATCGCACTAAGCCTTCGTTTGAATAAGAAAATGAGAGTATATTGTTCAATTAAGGAACAATTTAGTGGAAATGAGGTTTCCAGTTCGATCATCATGGTGACGATATGACGTTTAGCAAGTGTATTGTTCAGTTCGAGACAAATAGTGGTAATGAGGTTTCCAGTTCGACAATGACGCTGACCTGGTGCATGCTTGGGAGGGCGTCCTCTCGGGCGTTTGGCTGGCGGGGCACCAGCGGCTTCAGGTTGCACAACTGCTATGTCATCGGGCAGGTCCTGTACCCAAGCTGTGCTGTGTTAACGTTTCATTCGGCCCCCAAAAATGGCCAGGGGTTCCCCCACATCGGCGTTCTATCATTTCATGCCATTTGGTTATTTCAGTTCACCCCCAAAAAGGTCACGCCCAGGGGTTTCCCCCCATATATTGCAACATTAACTCTTGACTGTCAATATCATTTCAAGTTATTTTCTTCGCAAAACAACAAACAAACACAACAACAAACACATATCCCCTAGCCTCGGACTAATTGATACTTACCACCTCCTGGTCCTCAAATAGGACAGAATCTTCCTCTTCTGGTAATAATGGCTGCTGCAACTCCTCCTCCTCTTCCTCGTCTTCCCCTCCAAACTTCATCCACACTCATATTGCCCGGCTCGCCGGCAATCACTTTATTTGATTATAACTAGCGTCACTGATAAGTATTGTAATCATCATCAGTGTCATATCCCCCCTTAGAGTAACTGGTCATGAATCACTTGATCTATTTTATAAGAACTGTGCTGGTTTATGTAATCACTCTGCCATGTAACTTGCACTTTCTCTCTCCGAGTTGTGCTCTCCTCCCTCGCTAGGCTCTGCCTCCTTACGTAATTTATCGTATTATTGTTTTCTCTGCATCTGTTTCAGAGTCTGGATACATTGACTATTTGTGCTCAACTTTAATCCGGCAGCTTCCATCTTCCTGGCTATTGACTCACCAGGCCCATTATGTGCGATGTGTATGGCACTGTCATCCCTGTACTGACTGCCTCTGCTTTTTGCGTGGAAGTCTCAAACGAGTGGACCATAATCGTTTGTAGCAGGTGCGTGTTTTAAGTATTTTTATAAGATTTGTGTTGTCAGTGTGGGAGATTACCAGAGAACCCTTTGCAGCATTTGGCATCAATGGATATTTGCAGTACCTGCCCCTCTAAATGATCTCCACTGTAGCATTTAGTAAGGCAGTCCAGACAACTTGCAACTTTGCAGTGGTCATATTTCAGCACTTTCCTGCAAGCAGTCACCTCTGCCTGTACATGACAGGTTAAGTCCTCAGCATGCGCCTTTGTATCAAGCGCTTCTTAGTCATACTCTTTGCAGGAAACATGTCAAAGGAGAATTCTGCTCCAGTCAGTGCTCTGCGCAGAGATCTGTTTAGGTGGGTGGACCTGGTCTAAAAAGTTCTGTTTCAGACTGAATAGCTGCAGACATGATACTACTGAACCCTTTATATGCCTTGTCATCAGCATCAGTTGTGAGGCACTTGACCTTTTTATGCACAAATCCATTAGGCACAACTTGTTACTGTGATGCTAACCAATAACAAATTTGTCCACGGTGACATTCTCTACAATTACATCTCTGCATTGGCTTGCAGGAGCATATGGAGTATTATTTCTGGAATTACGCAGAGGGTTATTGTACTGCCGATCATATTCTGCATATTCCCCCATGTTGATGTGAAAGTTGCAAACCCAGGTTAATAGACGTAAAGAGGTAAATTGCTTAGAATAATAGGGCTTTAACGTCAATAATAATGTTTTTGACCATCTACGTAAACGTTTCGTGCGCCGAGTGTAGGCGTTTGGCTATTGTTCCTGTATACAGTTTAAATAGAGGGGACAAGCCTTGCACCCGTGACCTGACTGCCCACGTCGTACAGGACGACGCCGACGCACATAAACTGGCGGAGTGTCCCACCTCCTGGCAGTTGAAACATCTAACCTCGGCGCACTCCCTAGTCACGTTTCCCCTTGGGGCAGGTCCTTGGCTTGCCTTAGGAGCCATTACATCCCCCTTTGGATGACGAGGGTACCATGTGGCAAGAGTTAAGGGGAAGCTCTGCCCAAAATCCACCAAAAACACATTTTTTGGCTTCCCTTGGAGAATTGTGTGTATAGGTAAACAAACTTTTCATCTTTCCATCTTATCTTGAAACATATTTTTCGGGGAGGGGACTCAACAGTTCCTAATTAAGCTGCAACTAGTGAGCCAGGCCGTGCACAGCCAGATCCGATACCCAAAACAACATTCGAAAGGAAAAGGGACAGCTTTGATGATGTGTGGCGGTCTGTGTTGTAAGTCACTAGATAGCCGTCTCAGGGACTTGGCGTGGAGGATTGCACATGGGGTCCTCATCAATAACCATTTTCGCCTAGGCAGGTGGCGATTAGGTGATTGGATTTGTCCCCGTGTGGGCTGTAAAGCCATCGAGACTGCAACACCTTTTGCTGGAGTGTCCGTTTGTCCGGTTGGTGTGGGATTGGTTTCACGCCTTCGTTATTGGTTGCACACAGTGGGCCATAAGTAGTGATTTTCTTTTGTATGGTTTGTTGCCCCCTGTGTGCCCAACCTGGGTTAGGGATCTGCTGTTGTTGTTTGCCGCTGTCATCAGGAGACACATCTGGGACAGCAGATGCCGCCTTGTTTTCGATGGGGACGTCTGGAGGGCAGAGGATGTTGTCCCCCTCGTGCAAAGTGACATCAGGTTGCGCATGGAGGCGGACCATGCACGGCTTCCCGACACTGCCTTTCGTAGACGCTGGCGCAAGCCTGTCGTCTATTATCGGGATGGCGTTCCCCGGATGAAATTTGGAGTGAGTTGGTAGGTGTGGGGGCTGTGTGGTCGTTACATAATATAGGTTGGTTTAATTTTTCTCGTTGTGGTTTGGGGTTGGCTTTTTGGGGCATGTTTGTAGTGTTTTTTTGTTTTGCTTCTGTTGGCCTTTCGGTCCGTGTCCTTTTCGCGTCACGTTAAACGCTGCGTTAGTGAGAGATTGATGGGTTTCAGTTGTTGTTTTACAGACTGGGTTTGTTTTTGGTTTTGTTGACCTTTGGTCCGTGTCCGTTTTTTCTTAGCACGTAAAAAGCACGGTTAGCGAAAGACATCTCAGACATTGTGGATGTGGCAAGCCTAAGCACAGACCTTGTCTGTCTCCGGCATAACGGGACATTCTTCTGAAGTTCCTTTTTCTTTTTAACCGACATAGCATTTGGAATGTAAAAGGAAGCATCGGGCGGAGCGCCCACAGTTTTGATTTGTATCGCTATTAAATAAAAGTGGAAAAAATCAAAGTATCTGGCAGACATCTCAGACGCATTCTGAGGAGCCTTTTCCTTGTATCGCAGGACTTCTGTGGTGAACGTATCTTGCATGTAGAAAAATATGTAATCGTAGGATATGTGCGTAATACGGCTTTGAACGGTTCGTATACACCCTTACACGCCGTTGAAACCAAATTACAGTGCGGATGGTGGGGCTAATTACATCAGAGCCTATCACACCTTATTTTCCGGAACCGATAAAGCACAGCACGATGCAGGCACTGCCATTAGTCGAGACGATTATCTAAACGGTTACACGTTCTATGCATTTGATCTGACACCGGACCTGTCTTCGGGTGGACATTTCAACTTGGTCAAACGAGGCAATCTTCGAATGGAACTTCCATTTCATACAGCCTCTGCACACCACTGTTTACGTGTTAGTCTATGCCGAACTGGATAACATCGTGGAAATAGACAAAGCCCGTAACGTCGTATTTGACTACGCCAGTTAAAAGGAAACAGCATGGATAAGCGTCAAATCAGTCACGGATCAGTACGGATCCCTTTTGTAAAATGTTCTTTCAAGGGGTCATGCCGTCAGACTTTCTTCAAACTTTTTAAACCTCGTTTTCCGTGTGCCGTGGTTGTCAATTTAGATTCCAGTAACAAGCCTGGATGAGATGTTTGATTCTTTTGGTCTACCACCCTCGATATACCCAGACTTAGCGCTTCATTTCAATAGCCAACGTCTACAGCGCTTCACGTCAACCGTTTGTGGGCAGTATACCATTTTCTATCTTCTACATCGCAGCCGAGGTTACGAGATGGGCGAGATCGTGTCTTGGTTTTCTCAATACCAGGATGACAACGATGAACATGTGCATAACTTTATCGCAACCCACTTTTCTTGT
>KN896894.1:1351-13171 GCA_000934455.1 Apostichopus parvimensis
AACAACCATGCACCCTCAGACTTAAAATCCTTGCATTATAGACTTGAACAAATGTTTATTACAAACAAAAGGAACATAAAACAAAGGAGACATTTGTTTTATGTGTAGTTCATGTACTGTAATATATACTGGTGGCATGAACAGGGATCAGAAATCAACACCTTTGAATGTTTTCAAGATAATATTAATTGTAAATATTTCATACTATGTTTCCAATAGTGAAGAAAATATTAACTGTCAAAATGGCTGCCATGGCTTTCTTCTTCATTTACAAAATAAGTTCCAGAGGATTTGTGTTAAAAATTTGAATAAAAAAGAGAAGAAAACAACAATGAGTTGTACGTGACTTTCTTTAAAGCAGATGGTTATGTTTCCTAGAAGTGAAATTATTGTGCATCTAGGTTGTTTCACCACAGCTTATCCACTTGTTTCGATTGCTAAAATCGGGGCACTTAAATTGTCTAATATCCCAAACCTATATATACTGTACAGTGAATGAAACGAAGAATAAATGTGTGCTAACAAATGGGTTAAAGGCTGATAATGTTGTCTTTTAATGAAGTGATTCCTATACAATCCAATTACATACATGTACAAGTACAGCAAAGACTTTGAGTTAGCATACAGACTATGATTAAAAATATACAGAATTATTAGGCCTCCTTAATATGGGAGGGTGGTGCCAGGTACGGGGTGGCCTCCCATCTCCCGGCTTGAGTCAAGATTTCTGCTTCCATCTGTTGGAATGTTCTGTCTACCATTTTTATTGCCCACTCTTAGTACTAGTTACTAACACTCACTTATTGGGTTTAAGAATTAATTTTTCCCAAACCTGCAGGCCAAGCTACTGTATACTCTGTGCATCTAGAACATGGTAAATATATACAGACACACATATAAGGCTTCTTTGACCATGACGTTACTGCGTGGTAGAAAATATCCCAGCTCATCTTTGACTTATATACTGCACAATACCCCATCAATCAATGCTCTTTGCTTAATTTAACAAAAAAAAAAGTATCCCATCTGATCCTTGACAAACCCCTTCCACAAACGGTGATTTTACAAAGTTTTACAAAGTACACAGCACAAAGCAAAACTGTTACTGTTTTTTGTAATTATTATGTACCGCTCTTGTACCATATCATTATATAATCCTTTCGCTAATGGCCTTGGGTTTTTGGTCACTTTCACGCACTGAGCGAGCGACATTTAAGAGCTCTCTATTTAATCTGTTGTGTTATTAATGCACTGAACCAAGACCAAAATAAATATATACACTGTATGCATTCCTTCAACAAAGGCTTTGAAATAGTTTGCACCTAGTCTGCGTTCCTCTGTTCACATTGGGAATAAAGTACTGTCTCGTAGTTAAAACTGATTTCCTTCGGGTTCAAACTATTCACAAATTTCAAAAGTACATAACCTTCCAGGTGCACATATATATCTTGTGAAAAGAAAACCTATATAACTGAACAAACTTTGAACAGAGCATTCAAAATACATGGAAAAGAACAATGGGATTTTAGCTACCCTAGGGAATATGAACCCAATGACTCCAGGTAAACAAGGCCTAATTCTATAGAGCTACCAGCAAACTGAATGTAAGTTCTATGAAAAATACAGTTTGGGGTTGGTTGGTTATGGATGAGTTCTTTCAACTTTAAGGTAACCTTGGCCACAAGTCATTTAATTGTACCAGCTATGAGGGATTACATACCGATTCAATTCAATGGAACCCGAAAAGCTGTTCATATATAATAATGAAAGGGTTTCAAAAGAAATTTGGCTTAATTCAAACTACCCTTGAATCTAGGACGGAGTTGGCAAGCTGTTTTGATAAAGTTTCGTCAAACTGCCACACACCGATTGCAAATGCCGCTTGGAAACCTAAGAATGGGGAAGTCGGTCTGTAGCATGTAGCGAAAAAACTGGGTATAGAACCACAGATCTATTGAAAAGTGGAAAGCCCCGCCGATAAGGAAATGGGACGTTTGGCTAGAAGAGGAATTGCCACAGAAATGCCAGTGTCGATAACAATGGACACTACAAAAGCAAAGTTTTGGGGAAGCAATTATCCTCTTGCAGGTTTATAAATTGGAGAACAGCAAAATCAAGAATTAAATTTTATTTATAAGGGTTAAAAATGACAAGGTTTAAGAACTTAAAAAAAAACTGACCTGGTTATGTCTTCTTTCAGCTGTGATGGATCAGGTGGATAAAACTTGACATTGAAAATGAATAGCCACAGTCCACCTGAATGAAGAGAAAAGATTAAAAGATGAAATAAAATTAGAAAATTCCCCCAAATAAATTCTGATTGCTTCAAGTAATATACAAAACTTGAGCTTAAAATAAATTGACATTTATCATAAAATTCTATGACATGTTCTGAGGATGAACAATCTCTCTCTACATGTGGCTTTCCAAAAAGGAAAAAAAGAAAAGAAAGAAGTAAATGAATTGTTGAAAAGTGTAATTTAGACCTGTATGTACGGACAGGGTTAAGCGTGCATTCTTGCAGCTTTGTTAACCAATTACTTTATGATTGTACTGTTTTAAGTGTTCAAATTAATTAGAAGTTTTCAAGGCTCTGAATGTTTTTGTCCAGCTAGGGCTTATAAAATGAGAAGGGAGGGCCATTCATTTTCATTGATTTTTTTCATTTCTTTATTTCCAGTATAAATATAAACATTTATAAACAGGACATCAAAAGTGAGTACGTAATAAGAAAATATTATTTTAAAATGTTAGTGTACAAAAAAAAATTTAAAAAAAATTGACCAAAGGGGACCGAGACATAGAGGGCACACAGAATCAAACTTAATACATGTAAGCTAAACAAAATTACTTTTTTTTTTAATTACACAGTCAATAATGTTTCAAATTTAATATTAAGCAGATACCATCAACAAAAATAAACCATGTGTGATTACCATTCTGCAGGTACAATTGAGACCACCTAAAGTGTAGTAATCAACAAATTTCCATTACCTCCATTGATTTTTCCATATACAGACCTATTTACCATTAATGCTGGGAGCAGAGAAGAAAGTTCTATTACAATATATACAGCAGGCTGTAAACACATCTGACAAGTACAGGTATACCTTTCATCTGCCTCAAATTCTACACATGCCTCTCCAAGCTATATTGCACAGTTTAATGCCTGGCAATTAAGTTCATCACACTATTCTATAGTTCTACTATGTATATGTGTGGTAACTACAGCTGGTGAAAGCAGCTCAGCTATATGGAATCAGCTATAAAGTGTTATACAATACTCTAAACAACCATGTGAGTTCTCCCAAGAGAAATTTATTTGCACTAAATTAGAAAGTGAAGATTTTCAAAACCCACTCAGATAGTGCAATTTGGAATATTATATCATCATCTGCTATACTGTATGCACTAGAGTACATGTTTAGGGTAGTGCAATTATAATGACCTGTACTATACATGTACATAATGTGTGATATGTTACTGCAGTACATATTAACTCAATGGTGAGTTTATACATTGTCCAGCAAGATATATTGGAGTATATTAGCAAACTACATTTAACTTCCATTCAGTTTCGTAAAGAGTGTATAATACACAATTAGTGACTTGAAGCATCTTACAATAACTGTGCTAAAGTGGTCAAGAGAGGAGGAATGGGGTTGGTGGGATGTAGTTTAATTAGGCTTGACGAAACACGGAAAGGATTATTTTAGTTCGTCCTATCTGATTGAGCTGATAGGATTTAAAAGTAATTAAGACACAGTAGAACAAGAGTGCGATTGTTGTGAGGAGACAGGGGAGGCAGGTGTGAAGTCAGTCTGCATGGACATCTCCAAAACTGTAAGGTTTTGTGGGTAGCTGGAAAGTCAGCTGTCAAATTTTTAATGGTCGTCCGGTGGTCCAAGATCAAATGTCTGTTCGGGTTCACCACCTACATCAGCATTGCAGGGTGTCCGGCAGGTGACTTATACTGGTTTGAGATCAAATTCTCATTGAATTATAACTAATTACCCCCAAAAATGATAAATCGGTTATCACCTAACATCACTCTGAAGCAATTGAAATAAAACAAAATACAGTGGTAGGCCTATGATCAAACAGAGGAGATATTTTACTGGCTCAATTAAGGCACTGGTCAGTGTTCTATTCAGCCAACCTGCACATCTCATTTACAGTGCACATATCGGTCATTCTACCTTTTTTTTCGGACGATCAAATTTGCTGTTCGGACCGCAAAGAAGTACAGTGAGAACAGTCGTTCAAGTTTGAAAACTAGTGACCATAAATTCACATTCTAGCATATATCTGGGGTCTACACGTCCGCTGACCTTCAAATGTCTACGATGATGTACTGTGTGGTACTGTTTCTAAAGTGTCAAATATCCATTTTGCATTTTACTATTGAAACACATTCAATTATATTGATTGCAATCACTGCCAATTGCTTTGTTTCCTTCTGCGATGTTGTAACAAAATATAACACTAGACACAATACATGCAGTAGAAATATAACATGTTGTACCTAGGGTTATATCTACGACAGTATGAAAGGCACACACACATGTTTGATTTTCCACTCCCTAACTTTTTGTTCTGTGGTTGTTTGAATGTAAATACTCTACAAGTGGGTACTACGGTGATCTAGCTATGTACAGTATGCAAACAAAGCCATGGGAAATTACTGTTGTAAGTGGATAGAGACCACTATCAAGGGTCAATGTCTAACTGGAATATTTGATTTTGGCGGGAAGATTGTTGTCAAGAAACCTCTTTGTCAAATGATCAATTAAACAAAGGAGCTCACTAAATTTCTCATTTGTCTCCCAATTATATGTAAATTACGCAGCTACTGTCGATCTTCAGGGACATACAAGTATACATGATGTAATTATAAAACTATAATGACAATACCGAATCAGAACATCACCACAGAATATATAAAATACTTCATGTAAGCTAATTTGTCTCCCAAATATATGTAAATTAGCTACCGTCAATCCGCAGGGACGTACAAGTATGATGTAATTATAAAACTATAATGACAATACCGAATCAGAACATAACCACAGAATATCTATAATACTTCATATAAGCTAGAAATTTCATAAATTTACAAAATTGAAGAATTCATATGAAACGTGATTCTAATCAGGACTCAAGTTTAACAAAGTGTGATATGGTCATCTGTACATATACAATCTAGGCACACAGTAAATTGGACATAATGTCATTCCACAGTTGACAAGCTCCAGAACAGATAAGTGTAGAACCTACAGTACATACTACTGTATATGTACCTATATAACACCCATCTACTGCAGGGAGAGGTTGCGTGTAGATTTTTACTTGTACTTTATATACGTAGCTAGCATTGTGTATAAATCACATACACATATAATGTCCATCACAAATATTGTTCTGTACTAATTGCATATGGTGAAGCTGTGTTCAGGATGTCTCAAGTTACTGTACAATTTTAGCTAGCCTGCAGAGCGCTGTACATGTATCTGTATAGCACTTACTGAACTTACAGGTCTAAAAAAAGTATTCGCCTCAAATATATATCTTTATGCTAGAAAAGACAAGTTATGGTCAGCCAGGCTCTCGCTTTAAAACTCAGCTACAGTACTTCATTCCACTACTTAACACAGAAATATTGATTTGTCCAATATGAGCACTCTCTAAAATCCATTCATGAGAATAATTTGATAAAATTTGTTAAAGTAGAGCATCCAAAAAATAAAAATAAATAAATAAGTACTGTACTTTTGATAAACTTTAAAAGTGAAAATTTAGGTCAAAACATGATGGTCCTTTAAACTATAAATGATGTCATACTATTATTATTCCATTTCATGACATCATACAATTACCATAACTGTACACCCACTGTACATGTACAGTAGGATGTAAAAACAGGCAACTTGCAGTCTACATTTTACTAGGCAACTGGGAATTTGGGCACAAGAAGGATCAAGAGCCACATGAATTTGGAATTGGAAATTACAATTCTGATGGATTCTGGGAACTATAGACACATCTGGTATATTAATACGTATACCATAGACTCAGAATAAAGTACAGCCATAATGGCATACAGTACTATCATTCGTTTCAACTTCAAACTTGGTCTGATGAACTTCATGCAATTTTCATATAGGCCCATCGGTTTGTAATACAATCTTGCAACTTTCATATATCTAAACCCGAAACTTGTCTAGTTTGGGTATTTACATATGGTAATGCTCACCGGTCTCCAAACAACATGCTTTTAATCTTAATTTACTGGACCTGAATGAACGGACCAAACAAGGTAAACAGTTCAGCTCTATGCCCAACCAACCCCCCCCCCTCCCCTTCCTTTATTGACGCAATTAATACTGGGTCAAAGCCCTCTTCCTCACGAATCTACCTTTCTTCACCAGCTAGTTTGTTCTGGACTTAAGCACACTGCTCATTTGACCTGTGATGTAAATTCTTTGCTTTACTGATCCCGGGACTTTGCAATATCACCCAAGTAAGCAATTAAAACTGTGTTTATAGTATCCCTCAATATATAATAGCAGTGCTTCAACTAACCATCTTATAGTCAACCTTGTCATTCTATCATCACATATTGACAGCAGTACTGTTTGACTATATCTCCATTATCTTCAGTTCAACCCCAAATGTAAAGGTTAGTTACATAGTAAGTGCTACTCTAAAGTACAGTGCCACTCTCTCTGCCTTGAATAATGTTAAAGGGTTGCCAGGGCATGCTAGGCACGGTAGAACTGGTGCTAAGGTTGTGAGGAAACAGGTAAGCGAGGAGCGAAGTAAATAATTTGTTTGATACTGTACAGTACGTCAGTACCTCTTTAAGATACTGCACCTCTTTAAGATAATGTACCTCTTTAAGATAATGTACCTCTTTAAGATAATCCTTTAAGATACTGTACCTCTTTAAGATAATGTACCTCTTTAAGATAATGTACCTCTTTAAGATAATGTACCTCCTGAGATACTGTACCTCTTTAAGATACTGTATATCTTTAAGTTACTGTACCTCTGTTATATACCTCTTTAAGTCACTATACCTCTGTACTGTACCTCTTTAAGTTACTGTCCCTCTGTACTGTACCTCTTTAAGATAACTTTAACAGATCCAAACTGTTTATGACTACTACACTATGCAGAAAAGACATTCAATGCAGTATATGGTTGTTGAACATGCTCAGCCTTTCTTTAATTCATTATTACTCTAATTAGTTACGATTCTTAACAATGGCTGCTAATCCTATTACAGAGAAAGGAACCCACTTCTTTGACATTTTTATTGATAAACAAAAGCCAGATTTATTCAGAAGAAAAACAGGTAAAAAATTCTCTCAAGACTGGCATACCCTACAGAACACTGTTGTTTAGGGACACACCATGGGAATGTAAGCCACAAACCCTATAGGTAACTGCCAGACTAAGGTCAAAGGTCATTTGTCCCAGTTAGTTCCAGCTGGGTGTGTTCTGTTCAAAAAGGTTGTCAACTTTGAATCCAATGTAAAAAGAGGACATTGTAGATATATGGCAATATATAATGTAGATGCATCACTACAGTAGTGCTGAGGGAATTGTTAGTTAATGGTCACTGATTAATTACCACAGACACTCAAATTTATTGCTAATAATCTCAACTATAGTGCTCACTGGCCTAGCTAGATACCAGCATCCTCGCATAGTTTACCGAGATGTAGAAAAAGGACAGTCTCCCTGATATGCCAAATCTAGTAAAAAAACTCTTAATATTAACTATGTACATGAAACATACTGCTGCTGTACCAGTACTTTTGAGAAAATAATTTTAATTATGGAAGAGAAAAAAATGTGCATAAATCTTTAACAAGATAAAGTAGCCAAATTAGGGCATCTAGGCTTCACTTTTAGTGAGTTAAGATACAGATTAAAGATGGTCACAGGTTAGTGAACTCAAGAATAAATCACAAATCCAATAACATAAATAATAGGACTGAACATATTGCTTGCAAACACCCAGTTGGGACAATCTTTTCCATACTGTACTTTCATGTCCCGCTTCACAGCACTTAAGTTTGTAATTTTGTCAGTACCAGCAGTATGAATATCCTGGTTCTGTCTGATAAAAAGTTAGGAACTGTTCGTACTGTCAGTAATAGTGCTTGGAAGCATGGTATGGGAGGACAGTATAGAGTGGTAATAGCATTAGGAAATAGTCCCCAAACTGGCTATATTATGTACTTGCAATGCCCTGCTAGATCAATCCCAAAGCCATAATGGTTACTGTATGTAGGTGCCATATCGATGGTCTAAAGAAATACCTCTTGTATGTTATTTCTAAAAAATTGTTGGCACTTTTTCTTTGTATGGATAATTGGAGTTACAGGTGGAAGCATATTAAACCCACATTTTACTGAATAGTAAAAAATTATTTTAATGTTGCATACCTACTGTACTATATGGTATATAGTAGATAACCATCTTTGAAATGCTGTGACACTTCCTCAAATCCCACATAATGTAGACTGTTAAAAACCAACCACACTAAGTTCAGGTTGTACTGCTGTATCACTTGTAATTCTTGAGAAACTGACCCACATTTTAGGCATGTATCAGTTAAAGTGGCTGGATCACTAAGTCTAAAACACAGACCATTTATGTAGGTCATTTCCTCAGATGAGAGAACAAACTCAATGGGGAAAACAATGGCATCAAAATGACATGTTTGCAACGCATAACAAATTTATCAGGGACAAATGGTGTCATCCAATGTTGCTCCACTGTTTATGTGAATTAAGTAAAACAAAGAGATATTATTGTTGAGCTACTAAAATTGATAAAACAATGGATTACCACTAACATTTAGTCCTACTTTGAGGAGGCCAACATCATCATTATCATCATCAGTTTAGGCTTAAAGGAGCATGCCAGAGGTAAAGCACATTTTGAATTTAAAAATCAAATTTATTTTCTTTTGGGACTAAAATAAAACATCAAGACTAAATACGAAAAATAGTGTTAAAAGTTACGTCTCTTGATTAGTCTTGGCCAACACCTGCACCAATCTAACTTTACGTTTATTTTCGTCTAATATTATCTTAACTATCCCAGGTTCATTTGACTCACGATCCTACACAGATCTAGGCTGTTCACAATACTGCGCACCCACTCATCATATGTATCATATATGTACATGCAACTGTGCAATGGTGTGCAGTAAACATTGCATTGGATCCACCACTCAAGTACAACTTACTAACTGTGCATTTTAATTTCTATACATTAAAACATCTCTAAGGCTATACAGTACTGTAGGCTAGACAGAAAAAGTTTGTTAGCCAACCGATGGCTTGACGCATCAAATTGAAATCCATTTTAGGCTTTAAGTTACCCCTTTGGGCTGAACCAAATAAACCTCCATACAGAGTATACAAGTCACCATTTCGCATAGAGCCAGATTGGAAAATACCCCAAGGCTACTAACTGGGATTAATTAGTTTTGGTGTCGGGGACTGACATGGTGTATTCCAATTTTCTGGTTTTGAAGTCGACATGCAGTCTGTATTCTGCTTCAATGTTGTTTACAATCTGTTTCTACAGATTGAAGTTGGATATATATGCTGCACCAGCCCCACCCCTGTAAGAACAATTCATTTTGGAATCTACAGAGATACAGTACTAGCTGCAGAAAATACAGTACGTACAGACACAAAGTAAGAACTCATTCTCACACTTTTGAGTACTCATGATGCAATGGAATCATGTACAAGTCTGTTATATAGTATTGGTCACAAAGCCTATTAATTCCCACAGACTGAATACAGTGCATATCAGGCCAATAAACAGTCCAACATGAACTGTACATGTTAGAACAATGAGTTATAGTTTAGGTGGTGGTTAGGTCACATCCTTTTGTTTAATCCACCATAAATAGAGTCATGACCTTTCCTTCCCAAAAAGAAAAGAACAAAAAGGTTAGAAGTTATGGGCAACAGAAGAGTTTTAAGGGAAAGCTATGGCCAACTTGTTTATTTGTGTGTACTGGGAACCCCACTGACCTCTAACTATACCAAGGACAGATATTTGATCTCAGCTGTAAAAATATGATATGAATAAATAATTTACTGTGCAATTTCAATATCCTTGAGTGCACAGAGATTTGTGTGGGTGGGTGGGTGGGTGGGTGGTGGACTTATTATTTATGGTGAATGTAATGCCAGCTTTTATAAGGATCTAGAGATTTCAGGGCCAATCTTTCCACATGCTGTATATATGTAATTCTATGTAAGAATGTCAACCAACTTTGGTGTACACTCTTGAATCTGTCTTCATGGGAAGACTTTATAATGTAAGAATGTAAACCAACTTTGGTGTACACTCTTCAATCTCTCTTCGTGGGAAGACTTTATAATACTACATGTCTTGACTCAGTATTGGTGATGAGTCTTTTAGTATCATGCAAGGAATAATATGTCACTATCTGTTATCACATAAGATATGGTAGCACTGAAGTAATATGATAAAGGAAATTGTTGCACAAACTTATATGCAAAGAAGGAGATTATCCATGGCATTTTAGCACTGAGTCCCCCCTCCCCAATTCCACATCCTTCCGAATTTACTGTTCACAAGTCCTATTTCGATTCCTGTCTTTTTGTTCCTGGAAATTCCGTCCTGGTTTGAATCATGGTGTTCTCTTTTTCGTTCAAGAACCATCCCTGACCCAAGTCTCCTCATCATTTTGAAGCACTGAATATTTACAAGTAAATCACTTTGATTTTTCAATATTTTTTCATCAGTGGAATATTTCTTAGGTTCACAATGTACACAGTGTACACTTGCGTACACTTTGTACAGGTACCAGTTTCAGGATGACTGAATAAAGGCTTAAAAATGTAACACATGAAATGTCATGGAAACACAGTAAAAAACCAAATGGTGAGACTGGTAAGTACTGTCCTATTCTGTACTGTATTGTCCTGTACTGTACATGTAATACACCCCCCCCCCCCTCCACCTTCTACCATATAGCAACCTTGCAGTCTGATAAGTTAATTAATTATACTACTGTATGTGAAGCACCTGCTTTGTGATATATCAACTGATTATGAAAGATGATGAGGTGGTTAAGATGACTCCAAAGATAAAGATTTAGAAGTATAGAGATCATCATATCAGCACCATCTGTCCACTGAATTGTCTAATGAAAAATCATTTCTAAACAAAAAATCAGAGTCAAGTGCTGACCTACATCTCTTGCTCGTTACCATCACACAGTAGTGCACTTTAATTAATTTATTGTATTCATTACTATTATAACCCACTTCTATATGGTAATTATAATAATAATAATAATAATACTAATCAGCAGTTATATTTGCGACGCTTAAGCCACCACAAATGTGGGAGAAACCCACAAGGGCTTAACTGGATTACAACTTACACTTCGAATTGCAATGTAAAATGGTCAAACTGCTACCAGTGCTACTGTATGTAAAATAGCCAAACTGCTATCAGTGCTATGTAAAATGGCCAAACTGCTATCAGGACTATGTAATAATGTCAAAACCTTTACTTTCTTGAGATTATTTCAGAGCCTTCCAAACAGTTACACCAAATTTGAACATAAAATGATTCTATGAACCTTTACTTTACACAAACTTCCTACTAGTAGTTCACGACTATTTCACCCATCAGTCTAAACTTCTACACACTATTGTGCACCGTACCTTTTTCATTGTTAAGGGAGTGAAACTCTTTGTTGATAATCCCCTCAGGGAGTTTTTAGTTTTAATTCCCTCTGTTTAATTT
>KN896897.1:2949-13351 GCA_000934455.1 Apostichopus parvimensis
CCCTGACCAATACCCCTAGCTCCGCCACTGATTGTGTGGGTTTCTCTTTTTCATCCGAGAGATCGTAACGATTTTGAATCATTCTGTGTACATGCAAGACCTACAATGTGCACTGAGCTAGTAACTGTAATTCTAGTAAAATAGGTATAACATGTTACAAGTTGACAGTTTAGCTGTACGGATGGATTCATTGACCTAGCTGCACAATTCCTGTTTATAATTTTAATTTCCTGCTTCCTGGAGTCTAAATCAAGTCGATAAGGAACTGTTTAAAAACTTCATTGTTAATAGAACAATGAATTAAAAAGAGGCTGCACACCGGTGCTTATTAATATAACCCCCAACTTCCATATGATACAGTTAAACTATAAATATTCACTGTAAATGTCTATACTCTCATTTGGCAAAGTACATCGATCACTGCATATACTGTATACATAGTTTGTGAAATGTCTGGCATGCAGCTCTATAGTACAACTAACATGTATACAGTATATGCTCCATTTGAGTTTAAAAACTTCATTGGTAATAGAACAATGAATTAAAAGGAGGCTGGGTGCTTATTAAAATAACCCCCATCTTCCATATAGTACAGTTAAACTATAAATATTCACTGTACAAGTCTAAACTCTCAATTGGCAAAGTACACCACTGCATGTACATAGTTTGTGAAATGTCTGGCATGCAGCTCTATAGCACAACTTACATGTATACAGTATACCCTCGAATTGAGTTTATAGGGATGTAACATTTTAAGTTAAGGTTATATGTACAGTATAAATATATCCTAAACTTCTCTACATGTAGACCTAATAAACTCCACACAATTGCAAGTAATTGCTGCACATAGTAACTTGAGATACAGCTAGAATACAGCATACATGTGTTGTTGTGTACACTGCGCACAAAGTAGATTTTGTTTCTCCACCACAGTTGGTGTAAAACAATTTGTCAATGAGAACTTAGGCAAAAGTTTATACTATATAGTGCAAATTATCATACATGTAAGCAATTAATCACAAAACAAATTAACAGACAGCTATTTGTGCCCGTATATATATATAGTACATGTATCCCGATGACCTTATATGTACATGATGTACAGAGAGACAGACGATGTAGCTATCATATCAATTAACACACTTTAAACATCATTGCATTCCTCTCAGATCTGTGGTATAGGTAATGCCATGTGTATAGATCTGATATTGTTCTTAGTTATCTTATCTTTGGAGAATATATCTCTCCATGCATGCATGCATTCATGCAAGGAGATAAATTCCAGTTTTTATCTCAGGGGGTGGGGGGGGGGTAGGTACAACCCTACTGTACATACATTATGTCAGGCGGTTTCACGCTTTTTAACTTTGGAGATTATTAACATCTGCCTGATCAATTGTGTCACATACAGTATTAATACTTAATAGTACCTTGATCTTTTGTTTGTGGGTAAATGAATTGAAGTCACTGTACAGTAAAACAAAATGAAATTTTGTTGAAGAGCACTTATGTCCTTAAAAAAAAAAAAAAAAGAAGAAGAAAGACAAATATTTAATCCAGAGGACTGAATTTATATCCCTTGATAATATGAACCCTTGTTTACAAAAAGTCTACTTCACAAAATTATGAACATCATGCTAGTTAATAATTGTTGTTCCAAGTTACCTGTCCAAAAATGTCACATACAGTGTGTAGGAAATAAATCCTGTCTGAGCTTCCTGTTCACTTCAGGTAGGAAAACTTAAAGGAGAAAATTATAAGATATGTAAAATGGAAAAAATTCAATATGGTAGGCAAGCCATCCTTCCCTTCTTCCCCCCCACCCTACCCCACCCCCAATCCCCCTCCCCCAGAAAACAGACAGTAACTTTCAACATATGGAAGCAGAAAAAAACAATATAAACACTGAAAACCAGGGAACAGGAGACAAAATTAGGGAGAGATTGACTTCAGCAGGGGGTGGGGGATGGGTTTTTGGGGGAGGGGGTGTGGGAGTTGGAATGGCGGCTATCTTCAATTTTGTAATATATTACAGGATACTTTTCTCATTGTACTGCTGTGTGCATGGTAGTTTATATCAATGTGGCCGTGTATTTTAAATAATGTACCCAAAAACTGATTGACATATATATATCACTGTAATATAATCAGAGCTCCAAACAAACTTTATAATCATTGTCCAGCTAGCTATTTCAGGTTAACAGAATGCTTGTAATATGTAAACATGCCTTTGAATTGTATTTTTATAGACCATTAAGGCTATATATATGTGAAACTGCAGTAATAAAATGGCATATAAAACTGAAAATTAATTCTCTACTTTCCAGACTTCCTGTACGTATGCATTTGCTCAATGCATTCACTAGCTATGTGTAACTTGATATTTAAACATTCACATCTACAGGAAATGCGGTTGACCATACTTTTACTTATTAGAAGAAAATAACACTTTGGGTTAAGTTTTGTGGGACAATATTTTGCATTGGGCTACACCGCAGTTAATTAAATCAGTGTCTAATTAAAACCAGTTAAATGGTTGTAAACACATATATAGATCTGTCAGAATTAAGACAAGATGATTAAACCAGTTATAATGTGTGAATATATATTACTTAGCTTGGTCAAATATGACACTAAGTTTTATTAAAACCAGGGAGGAGTGCAGAGCTCATCAGTATTGGACCCTCATTTCAGCAATGATTTGATTTGATTTATTTTGATTTTTCACGTGTAAATATACAAAGTGATAGGAAGTCTTCTATAAAGCATACAATAGCTTAACAATGTAGAAGACTCCCTGAAGAAAGAAAAGAGAAGAAAAAATATGTCCCAAATTAAACGTTTTGACAATAAATCAATTATATGATATTTTAATTAATATGATGCAACTATTTCTTTAATATAACATTTTCTAAATGTTCTACTGGATGACTTATTTTTAGTAATTTTAGTAATAGAATTCCAGGTTTTTATTGCTCGATTTCTGAGGCTTAACCAACCCTGATGATCATGATGATCAACCAACCCTGATGATCATCCATCTGATGATCATCCCTGATGATCAACCAACCCTGAGCTGTGTACATTTAACAGGGGCCTTAACGTGCTCACTGTCGAGTTTGTAAAATGTTTTAATCAGTACTAGCAGACTTCTCCTTTAACTGTCTTCCTAACTCGGGAGTGACTCCCTAGTATGAAACTTTTAAAATATGACATAAATTAAATGTTTATATATATATATTTTTTGTCATTCAACAGTCGGATGCGTGGGCCTGGGCTTGGAGCTTGCAGCATCACCGTCTACGCCGTTCCAGAGAGGATTCTATTGTTACGATAGCAGTATACGATACCCATACCACAGTGACACCATCAGCACAGCTCTGCTGACCGGTGTCGGCCTTGGGATACCCATTGTTACCGTAAGTGGAAGACTCATGTTTAATCTGCCTGTCTGATCTTAGTTTGAAAGTCGAACTTGCCGAATTTTGTAGAAGAAAAGGACTAAAAGAGCTTCAATTTGCTCCAGAGATGCCCAAAATTTCTGGTTCTCGGATTATCCAATTAAGCTGGATTTGGGCTCCAGATGAGGAGACCTTACATGTTAAGATGATATAACACTAATTAAATACCTAACTGTAACAGGTCAGTGTATCTCTGTGTTTACATGCTGTCAGGAACAAAGACATATGAACTCAATGAAAGACATGCTGGAAATTTGATCAACCCTGATAATGCCTGGCCTGTTGTTAAATCGACCTGTTGTTTATACTATGGATGCCTTTGACATACACACTGTGTTTATTTGATTCCTTAGCTCACCCGCAGATAAAGTATGGGGGGTAGAAAGAGAATATAGGACACAGTCCACAGGAAGGCTTTGCTTGTCAAGGGAACTGAAAGGAGAGGGTTCCTTGTGAAAAACTTGAACAGGTCTAATAACAACATCTCCCTGAATGAATATCATGCATTTATTTTCCAATAATGGCCTATGGGTGCACCCACTTGACATGTCACGCCAAAGAAAAATTCCCTTAGATGAGGTTTACCTGGATAATAACATGATTCATACCCTGGGGATTGTATTATGTATGTAAAGCCAGCTGCTTTTTCAACTGTGCTAAAGTAGGCATATTTATGTAGTTCCAATTTCGCTCCTTATTTGATAATAAACATGGCCTTTGTAAGTATCGGCATAGGGTCTCGATCCCCCGAGGGAAGCATATAAATGCATAAAACTTGATAAGAATTATCAACATGTGAATTGCTATATATATTTGCACATCATGGCAGAAATGTTAACCTTGGCTGACACCTCCTCTTATGATATCTATCATTAGACCCCATAAAAACAGCAGGCTATGGGTAAAAATTCTGAACTTTTGAGCCGAATTACTTCAGGTCAAAGCTTTTGAATTAATGAGAGAGTCTCTTTATCACGGACAAGGGGGGACAAGAAAATCACCATTCAGTTCTCTTCTTTTCAACATAAAAAAAAAAATATTATAAAAAAATAAAAATAAAATGGAATGAAAGAAAGAAAGAAAGCCAAAAAAAAGTGGTTTGTAAAATCCCAAGAAGAAAACAGAATATGGTGGAGTGCAAACATGCCCTGAGGCTACATATGAAAAACATCTCATATTTTGACAACGGTAATTGGAGACAAATATTTGAGAATGATATTGTCACCTTAGGATGAAGTTTCCTTCCCTTTTTTCTGGGTCTTACCCAGTCTCCGGGTTTTGTTTGGATCAAACAGGAGAAAGGGAAAGAAAAGGAAATTGACATGGCCAAACTTCCATGTAGGTAATTGTGTTTTGATTAAAGTTTCGCTCCTCTGTGTTCCCCCGCTCTCTCTGTGTTTGTAAGAATCAAGGGCTCGTGTCAACAGCTTGGCACGTTCCCAGGTATATATATACACCCTGTTTGTAAACTGCAAAGAGGGTTTAATAACACAGTATGTAGTACATGCTGGTCTTATTTTTAAAGGTCATCATTTTTGTCTGTATACATATTGCTCTTAAAACTTGTTGAACATGGCTTGAAAAAGTTGCTCTGTTTACATTTGTATTAAAAGTTAATATCTTCTCTGGGAGATCAAATCTCAAAATGATCTCACGGTAAAGTTAAAAGAGGGCGGTAATTAATTGAGACTGCAAAAGTTTTATCAGTTTGGGTGTTTTGTGTGATAAAGAGAAAGGTTTTGAAACAAATTACTCTATACAGCTCCCTGGGTTCTCTTCCTCTCCACAATTACCCGATCCCATCTTCATCCAAACAGGGTTTTTTGCCCCAACTTATCAACAAAACATCAAGTAAATTGCCTGTAGGTTTTATTTGTCCTATATGCATCATTCAGTTTTCATATAACCGGCAAGAGTAACAATTATAGCGACTTTGGTGCTTCATAGACGACTTAACAGTTTACAAGGAGTGTTAGCTCAGTGTAGCTGAGTCTAGCTCAGTGTGGCTCAGTCTAGGAGTGTTAGCTCAGTGATTAACGCCGGTGCCTTTCAATCATAAGGTCCTGAGTTCAAGGTCACTCCAAGATTAATGTATGTCATCCAGTTACAGAGTTGTTGACAATTGACAATTCATAATCATGGACGTTAAATATGTTTCTAAGAGACTGACTTCGGTCAGCTTGCGGCTTTGATAGGCCAATGAGGCTTCTTTGCGAGTTCCTGCTTGCAGCAGGATCTAAAATACATACAGTTTATACCCAGGGCTGCTGTGCCGAATCTCTATGCCCCCTGCACCAGATATAAACTGCATTTTCTCCAGTTGCAGTTAAAACTCATGTATGCATAGTGAGTGCATCTATATATTACAACAGGTGCAAATTAAAGACTGTCAGTGTTAAATGGTATATAGTGGCACAGGTCTAAATATGACTCCCATTCTAGTTAACCTAACCAAGCCTATCCGAAAGGAAATGTCAATTGCTCCCAATAGAGATTAGGATAATGTTTATGGCCTTGCCCGCATGTAAGGCTAACTTCTCCTCGCATTGAGGGTTAACAAGGACTTCCTCTACGAATCCAAATCTTTTTGCAAGGGAAGATCGCTGGGAGAATCGTTAGATGCGAACTAAATTTAAATGTACCGCACCGAATGGTGATGCCAGTGGGTGTGCTATATAGACCCTACTCAGGGTTTTGTTAATATGCAGCGTGCATTAGGCTTCATGTGAAAATTAATGAAACGTGAAAGCATTAACCATTCAGGCTTGAAGAGAGGGTGGAAGTCAGGGAGATACAACCGCAGGGCACAAGGTCGGTTAGGGGGACCCGAGGATAAAGATGATGTCCTTAATTATTTATTCTCATACTGGTAATGTATGTAGAAAAGACTTCTAGTGGGGCAGGGGGTGGGGGCGGTGACATATTTATTTATCCTCAGGGACCTACCAAACACAATGGTTGCGTCGTGTACCTATATATACTGTAGTTTCAGCTGTAATTTAGAAGAAGCAGGGAGTCAATACAAACCAGTATCCAGGAAGTCACTGGATATATACCTACAGTAGATAACAGTGGCGGAGCTAGGGGTATTGGTCAGGAGGGGTGAGAATGGTCTGTAGGGGCGCTTTCGACACTAAGCGGAGCGCCACCAGAGGTTGGCGCGTAGCGTACAGAAATTTTTTGAGTAAAGATACATATATCGCCGGAAATGACCCTTTCCGGGCCTGGATAATTTGCAGATAAACGAAGAATAAATAGGTGTCATCGCCAAATTACACCAACAAAATATGACAAATGTCAATAGGTAGATGAGCGCAATAAAAAAGTCAATAATCGCAAATAAGTAAAAAGTGTTAAAGAGCTAGAAAGGGCGCCAGCAGTCCATTTGAGTCCGTCAGGGGGGGCATCCGCCCCCCTTGACTGTATGGACGCTCCGCCACTGGTAGATAATCTGCACATACAGAATTAGACAAATACTGTATCTTAAAACAAAAGTTGGAATCCTCTCTAGATATATATATGAAAAACCAGCTAACTAATCCACCATCCTGTATGGCTATGTGTAGTACTGTAGATTAAAATTACTTAATATTGTTGACAAACCCGTGCACCAATAAACTAAACTCCACAGTACATGACACTTGCATATATATATTGCTGTGTAAGAACCAACTCCCTATACCTTGGAATCCACTGCCTTATACACTAACTTGATACTGTATGTTTCAGCATGTTGGAATTTCATGTAAACCCAAATGTTTGGTAATTGGGATCAACCACAGCTCTATACTGCTCTAGTGTGGCCCGCCCTCATAGGTTCATTTTCACCTTTTTGTTACGGATTTAGGAAAATATGCCATGAAATTCAAACCACTTGCATTTGTAGCAAGACCTATGAATGTCATAGCAGCCTGCTACTTCAGCTCACAGTAATGAGATTTGACAGTCCATTGGTCGAAAAACGGATGAAAAATTTCCTCTTGTTAGAATCAAATTTTTAGCTTGGAGATATTTAGAATCAAATTTTTAGCTTGGAGATATATTCACGGACATTATTTATTTCGGTAATATTTCATCCAGCTCACTTTATTACAGTTTACATTGAAAAGAACAGCTGTGATATCTGAGTTCCCAAGAGAGGAAATTTGCAATTTATCAAATATATATATCCATCAGGCATGGAGAAAAACAAGTCCAAAAGTGATTTCATTTTATTTTATTTATTATTTTTTTTATGGAAAAAATACTATTTTACATCTGGTTTCCACGTCAGGATTTATTTTGACAAGTTTTCTGCCCTTTAGCAGGGTTATGTCCAGTCACTGTTATCAAAGCCTGTACTTACCACAGGTGTCAAACATATCATAATTTGGGCAAAAGTTATTCAAAAATACTGATGTCTTTGATGGGATGATGTCAGACATATTATATATTCTGTCTGCCAGAGATTAAGCCAGTGATTCTTTAGGTATGGCTTTGATAGTTGCTGAATTTTATTTGTTGTAAGAAAACAGAAAATACCACAGTTTTATTGCAGTATAGATCTGATACAGCCTGTGTTAATCAATGGTCATTTGAATGCATCAGATACATATGTCCCAGTACTGTTGAAAAGATGGGACGAAATTAGCTGTTTATGACCTTTGTTTCATCCTCGTCTAGTCAATCATTAATCGTTAATTAATCAATTTAAGCTCTACAATTGTTTGCACCAAAGAGGAACTTTGTTTATTAAGTAAACCATATAAACAGGACTTAATACAGAATGTATAAGCACAGTACTGCATGGCTGTACAGAACTTACAGAATGTATTTATGCACAGTACTGCATGGCTGTAATTCACTGTACACATACAACTTTAGTACACAGAGGGAATTTAAGTTAACTGTGTTGTTCAAAGTTTGTGTAGCAGTTTTGGAGGTAAGATATGAACTTTGGTCTCTGCTTCTTCATATATATACTTTGGACTCAATGGGATAGCAATTTTCACGTTTTTGCATATGAAGTATTTTGCTATGTGATGATATATGTGAGATAGATTACTCCTTGCAAGCTGACACCTGGCTTGCAAATTTCGCATTTAACATATACATGTCATTTATAGGACAAGTATTTCACTATATAATTACTGCAATGTGTTAATTGACCGTAACCTTGGAAGTAATTAATTAACATATATACTTCTGTGGTAAATTGTGCCCAGTTTCGTTTTGAAATAAATAATTAATTATCATGACAAAGATTTGTAACAGAAATTTACTTGTTAATTGCCGATTGTAAGTACCTAGTTAACATGAAGTTACGCTCTGTGTATTATAATCCCAATTTGATTAACAGCAGTTAAAATGATCCCAAAAAGTTAAGAAGATGTTTCAACGTACCACCGGTGTTGTTCATGGTTGAAATATGTCATTTAACGACTGAAAATGAAAGTGATAGTTGTTGAGACTAGCGGAAAAGGTGTAAAAATGGTAAAAAATAAGTTTTGAAAACAGTTTTGAAAAAACGGTTCAAAAGAGCTAGACCATGCCTAGATGTGAGTTCATAGTAATGAATATACAAAACTAAACAGTGACTGTGTCCCCCCGCCCAGTGTAACACATGTATGCATACTACTGAAGTTTTTAGTTTTAAGATTCCAAATTTGAGTTCAAATATTGAATTGTAATTTGGAACCCACTCGACATGTAGTAATCCAGTAATCCATCAGCCCTTGCGGGCTTCTCCCACATTTGTGGTCACTTATAGTGTCGTAAAAATAACCGCCTAGTTGGTTGTATTAATAGTGATACAGGTTATTTTCTTCTCAAAGTTAATTCTTCCTCTACATTAGGTTTTATCACCCTAAAAGCTATTTTTGTACTCATAGGACTTTGGAAGTGAGATTATTGCTGCTTTGAATATATATTTTAAGTGTTCATTGGATCAGCTCCATCGAACATCAGTTAGAACTTGCGCTATTAACTGTTACTCTACTAGTACTGCTGGTAGTAGCCTACATCTTAGCTTGAAGGCATTGAAGACTCGTCCCATACTGCGTGCGGCCATCTGATAAAGTTAACTTTCTGTTGCTTGCAAGTGACGTTTTGTTCATGTCGCTACAAAATTCAGACAGTAATGAAACGTGATACCTTGTTATCTTTAGATGGACATGTCCATCGCTGTATCGTTTATACACTGTGCTATGGGTATTGACCGCAGCTGTATGTACTGACTGTACACCAGTGTCTAATTACCGACGGTAGCAAGCTGTGTGTGTATTTCTGGGATCGATGGTGGTGTCTAATACTTCTGTTACACCTCATTCCAAACTAGGTCAGATTACCGGCATTAGACGTTTCTTTTTGCGCGAGTCTTCACATCCTTTAAGGGCTAGTCATGCAGAGAGATTACGCAGATGATGGAAGGTCTGTGATACCCAATGTAGTATTATGTGTGACCATCTATAGGCTAAGTTTTGCATACTTGTTACTGTTGTCACTAGTCTGCTAGTCGTAACCACGATCAGCTGTTCTTTGAACAACTTGGAGAGGCTTGTTGGTACTGAATATGCATTACAGTACTTTCTCTCATTGGCTTATTTAAATAAAGAGGCACGACGTAACAGAATACATGAATGAAATCTGTCTCCAGCGAATAAATGTCTTGATATACTTTTGATCATGAATTCTTAACTAACGAAACGTTTTTGGCAAAGTTAGCTTCGTTAAAAAACCTCATTTTGCATAGTTCGTCAGATTTAAGCAGCTTAAACGAAGTTCCATTTTTTGAAAATGAACAGATTTATGTATTTTCATCTTTCAAAAACATGGAATTTACTTTAATTTGTGCGTAATATTTAAAGAAACACTGGTGATTTATGGACAGCTACATTATATATATGGATAAAATGGTATAGCTCATGAATGAATATTTGCATAAATTTATTTATTTATTTATT
>KN896898.1:0-13047 GCA_000934455.1 Apostichopus parvimensis
CTGATATCGATAAAATTGTTTCAACCACTTTAAATGAGAGATTGTTTCATGCCTAACCTTCTTCAGACTGGCCATATAGAACAGACAATACTGGACGTGATGTGAGGAATGCGTCGGGAGGACAATCCGTCCAAAGACTTGCAGTAGTTGAAGCAGAAGTGATGTGGCATTTTGATGATTGATATCGCCTGCAGACGAAAGTAAAACGTCAATAAATGAGAGTTCGGCAAATGTCAACTTCCAGGAAATGCGCACCGAGAAGATGGAATTCACGTCGATCCAATCGGACGAGTCCGACTAATTAATGCATTAGAGTGATTTACTATATGAATATAGCTGTTAAGATAACATCAGCACAACTACCATGGTTCTTATCATCAAGGTTAGGCATTTACAGAAAGATAGTATCATTTGGAAGGGGGAAACGCTGAATAACTTTAATCTTACAATTCACGCATCCGGGGTAAACTTAACACTTTTTTTTTTTAGCTCAGCTTGGATTCTGTTACAGTTGGATGATTATTCCAGATGGAAATTCACAGATTTCCTCCTGGATGTAAGACCCACATTATACTTATAGTCTACAAACCCATGACCTAACAAATGCTAGGTTTTATCTCGGCTATAAATGCCACCACCTTTATCCACTGAACCATGGCACTGATTATACGCATGCTTCATCGATTTTGAAATTAATGTATCGCTGAGCTGAATATTCAAGTGACATCATTGCAAAGAAATGTCTAACAACACACTAGACATGATTAACATGTCTATTGTGCACATGAATAACATGTCTCACTTCCCATTTTTTAGCCTACCCCTTCATATATCGCCAGACCTCCTAGGACTCCAGGCCCCCTGAATCTCTCTTGCCAGACCTGTAGAATAGAAGAAGGGCTGATAGGGAGGAATTCACTGTGAGCACAGTATACCGTATGGTGATAGGGGGCTTCATGGGTTAAAGCTAAATTGGCCTATTCAAAGTGATTGAAAAAGTCTAACCCCAGACTGAATAAATATATTTTTGTGCAATCTATTTCAGAATACATACCATCATCATAAAATGTCTCCTTGCAAAACGTTAAGATGGCAAACATCAATCTGTCCAGGGCGAATGCAATCTCTGAGAGCCTGGGACCTTCTGGTATCGTTGTCTCTGTTTCATGTTTTGATGCGTCCATCTCACCCTGAGCACTGACATCATCCTATTCATGAAAAACAAAAGGTTAGCAAAATTAGTACAAACTAGTTGAAATTGCCCAATGCATGGCAACCCATGAGTTCAGCAATACTTGAACTACTGTAATTTACATGTGAAAAGTCTTTAAAATTAAAAAAAAAAAAAAAAATATTTGCATTGAAAATTGCCATATCTGGCTAGGATTACTCAAATGATTGAAAACCAACCTGCAATGCCACTCTTTCACACTGAAGGTTATCCGTTGTATGTGTAAATGTCAAATGGCATGCTTAAAACCCATTACAAAACACAGTGTAATGATTTCATAGCAGGGTGGTCCCTCTAAAATATTATTCAAGTGTAAAATGGATATTCCCGTGGCTGAATTTGATTGCTTAATAAATAATGCTGGAATTCTTCTGCATCTGCATTAAGTGAAAAAGCACAGTCTTCGTAGCATTTTGCATGGCGAAGATATCAATTATTAAAATTTGGTGGTTTATTTGTATAATGCATCGGGCAACGGCAGAGTGAATGATGTCATCACCGCAACTTAGCTGAAAATAATTCTTTTCTTTTCTTGATAGTAATCAACTCGTTCGTTCGTTCGTTCACACAAGGAAATAATATTTCAAATGAGTTGGATTTTGATGGAATTCTAAACTATACAGAGAAATAGAAGATTATAACAGGAATGTAAAGCCTTTAAAGAACATATGCTATGTTATGAGATCACAGATCACTTACTACTGTGATGCACTTCAGGAAAGAATTGAGGGCTTATCTGCCAGTCCCCCCCCCCCCCACAAAAAAAGGTTTCATTCAATCAACCATATCTTGAGTTAGGGATAAGATATTACAACTGGGGAAGGGAGGGGCGGGCGGAGGGTTCAACTCATACTGTGGAATATGTTTCTTTCTATAATAGTGTCAATTTGCCTGTCACCAGAATATCCGTTAAAGAGACTTAATTCACAATCATTACCATATCAAACTGAGTTTGCTCCATCTCCTCGTCCACATCTCCCTCTTCGTCACTCGATACCCAGATGTCACTCTGAGGACAATGTACCTTTAAAGCAGATATATGTGAAGAGAAAAAAAACATGGTATAAGAAAGCATTCTATGCAGACAAAATAGATCGGAATTGCAGCAGAGTAATAAAGATACATCATCAATAACTGGGTGATGGTCTGGGGTGAGGGTCTGGGGTTAAGGGGGGAGTGGGAGGTGTACAACTAATTTCTCATACAACAATATAAGCTGTTGTTACACTTTAAAGGTAAGACAGCCATTTCTTAAAGGGATAAATTGTGGATTGCACCGAGACAAAGGAAATAAATAAATAATGGTGGTGATGATAATGATGAAGCTGATGATGATACTAATGATGATGATGATGGCAGTGATGATGATGATGATGGTAGTGGTGGTGATGATGAAGATGATGATACTAATGATGATGATGATGATGATGATAATAATGATGGTAGTGGTGGTGATGATGATGATGATGATGAAGGTGATGATGATGATGATGATGACGACGATGACGACGACAATGACAATGATGATGAAATAAAATGACAATGCAGTGCACATAATCAAGCAACGATCATAAAACCAGCATTATCATTCTCCCAGACCAAAAATTCCTTGTCAAGGACAAGCAGAAGGTTTTCCTGGCTAAATATGAGACTTGTCCTATTTTTACACTGAGGGATGCAACAGAATATCACAGCCATCACGAATACCAGCTAAAAATATATCCCGTGAAACTCACATCAATTTCCGTAATTCTATTCACGACAATTTCCAGGATGTCCTTTCTCAGGTTCGGTAGATATCTGGTCACATGGAAAAGATTCTTGATGTATGCTTCCTATTTCAAGAAAAATGAGAGAAGAAAAAAAAAAACAACTAAAATTACTTCCTGTGGTGTATAGACTTGCAAAATATTTATGTTCAAATACCTTGTACCAACACACTAAATCAGGTGCTCTACCAAGGAATGTTTGCACGACAAATGGTGCATACCAAAGTTACACTGAAATCAAGATGGACTGGAACTCCTTGATACAGAAACATTCTATCTGGGTAGTGTAAGGCAACTTTATGATCATCACGCTATGACAGGGTTGTCCAACCTTGTGCAGAGGAGGGCCACATGGAATGATTATGACGAAGGAGGGGGCCGCATGAACCCTACGCTCGATTTTTCGATTTTTTGCCCGAAGCCCAAGGCAACAAAATGTGAGCACTGCGCGCGGAGCGCACTGATTTATTTTCCTTCCTGATAAAACAGATGAATAAAGTTCAGCCGCCCCCCCCCCTCCGCTGAGAGAGTGTCACACAAACTGACCTGTATGCAGTTTTTTGGACCCAGAAGGTTCGAATGATTGATTATATAGCTTCAAATTGTTATCAATAAATCTGCTCACTAAAATTTCGCACCGTAGAGCATCTCTGGCGGGCCGGACGCAACCCTGCGGGCCGTAGGTTGGACAACCCTGTGCTATGATCAACCCACTAGTAATGAATTTACGGCAACACTTCTGCATGTACCTGAACAACACCGAAATGTACACAAAAGGGTAGAATATAAAAGTATTCTAAGCTGTTTTATAATGCACAATAAAACAAGGATTAGTAATAAATTTAGGAGATATCATTATCTTGTTTTCACATGATTGTATGTATTTTAAGTTTACAAATACTTTTTTAATCTTGTCAGAAAAAAAAAATTTTCCTTCCTTAATAATTGATTGGTTAGGCTTCTTGTTAAACTCGTTAAGACAAATGGCACAATGTACATAACTAGCATTACATACTCAACATTAAACCATCAGTCTGCCAAAAATAATGTTTACACCTTATGATTGGATGTTAAAAATTTATGAAAACTAGCTTGGACTTTGATGTTACATAATATATACACTTGATCAATCACCATCTCCATCTCTAAGCTTTGGAAAAAAGAAAATCTGTCTAATTCATTTTCTGACCTCTGGGAGAAAAAGGATCATGTGACCGATCTAAATTTTTGCGACCTGCTGTTTGGTTGCCTGCTCCCTGGTTTACAGACCCTTGTGTTATCAACATTATGATCACACAAGGCACACCATCGCAATGCATTGGGGACAAAATAAATCTGTACATGCAACACTGAAGTGTACACTAATTGTAGAATATAAAGTACGCTAAGATGTTTTACTGACTGTGAGACGAGGATCAATATTTAATGGACATTATTACCTTGTCATGTCATATGTCTGTGTTTATATGTTTCTATGTTTATGTACATCTTGTAATGAACAAACTTTCCTTGTCTCCTATATATCATCCTTGCATAATATGGTTTTTACAGTAAGTTATTATTCAACTTGGTAGACAAAAGGCCAAATTTATATAAAAGCATGAACTACAACTTGTAATTCAACCCAACCTTGGGAAAAGACTATCTGTTCTAATACAGTGAGCAAATTTTGTACCTCCATTCCCTCACCCCCCCCCTTTCTTCTTCACCAATATATATCCTAATTGATGGTTTATGATTGCAATTACGTGACAAATTTGGAATGTTTGTCTGTTTCTCTCGTGACATGCACGGCTATAACCTCGAGAATCCCTCAGGAATCAGGGAGAGATTGGCGCACTCTGTAAATATTGGATGAAGTGACCTTTTCCGATCACTTCTACCTGGATGATCTAGTACATAAATGGGACCTCTCACACCTGGACAAATGCGTTGTAAGATAACCGGGTGTACACAACACAACTTGACGTAGACCAGATAATAGAAACTTTGGAATAAAATAATAACAAAAGGAATAGAACAAAATATGACAGAAGATGAAAATGACAAAAAAACAAACAGACACACCGAAAAAAGCTCTACAGACCACGAATGAACGGAAGATATAATGTAATAGTTCTACCTGGATTTCATGTTGGGCGGATATCTGTGGTAGATGAATCCTCAGCGCTTTGAATAAATGATCAGGTGTTCTGAGAAGAAGAGGCAGATCATCTCGTTAAAATACATTGACCTACATCATTGATAGTCTTTTTTCTTTGTTTATTTTTGATCACAGATTAAAACTCATGTACTGGGAAAAGTTCGAAACGAACAGTTGAAGAAGGAAAAGACTTGATTGTGTTGGGGGGGGGGATGGTCTTTTTTTTTGGTATATTTTTGATCACAGATTAAAAGTCATGTACTGGGAAAAGTTTGAAACGAACAATAGAAGAAGGAAAAGACTGAATTTTGTTAGGGGCGGGGGTTGATTTATGGAGATTCTATCCTTGCTAGTGAGTACAGCGTGACCTCTAGAGCTGTGTCTGTATTCAATTACAGTAGGGTAGATTTCTAGGAACATAAAGAAATTGATAAAAGGAGTGTCTATTTCTACGGCCGACAGAAACTGCAAGAGTAGCAAACTTAAAGGATCTTAAAAAGCTAAAATTGGTCGAGTCATTAAGCCCAAAACAACAATTTAAGAAGTCTTACTTTAGCCGTGATATTAATCTGTCCACAGTCAAAATGCAAATAACTCAGCTTTTAACTTCCTTCCTCAATTTACAAAAATAAATGCTTTTTCCCTCTACTTCTTTCTGTTTCCATTCTTTAATGGCTTTCTCTGAATCCTTGAAGCCTAATGATCACCAGCCCTAGAGTCAATCGACTTCAATTTGTTAAAAACATAATCTTCCTACAGGACAGTAGATTAAATCTACTTGAATTAAAAAAAAATTAAAAAAATTAATAAGTTTAATATACACTAGTTCAGCTTTCATGAACATTGGTATGATTCATGACACCATACCGTAAAAGTACTTTAATGACATTTTCATGTATAACTGCATGTGCTTCATGTAAGGCTTTAAATCCGTGCCGTATATCAGATGTAATGCGCAGCATTTACACAATACAGAACACGATGCCATATTGAATCCAAATAATCCACAATTTGAACATCATAAATGCTCCCAGGTACACATGAAGGTTTTCATGTACCTTGAACAAGGCACTCATTCATGTCTGTATGTCTTACCACCTCCAAAATGTTTTGTTACGCAAAATTCTGCTATACAATGGTTTTTAATAATTTGCTGTATATTATTTTGTCATTTTGCCCACTGTCTCTCTTTAAGCCTTTCCTATTTTAATCCACTTTGAGTCTCTGCTGTTAATCCACTGTTTTTTTTATAATCTGTTGAGTTAATCCTTAAAGTTATTCACCACCGGACCAACCGTGATCCCACCGACCGATGCCCTCTCATCGATACAAAACCTTTTATTATTTTGTTATTTTTATTTATTTAGTTTTATGGTTGTTGTTGCAGTCAGCCTCTGAAGAATTTCCCGTCTGGATGGCAACCTCTGGAACTGTGACTTTTATACTTATACAGAAGATTTATCTTTTATAATTCATATAAAAGTGAACGTAAAAAATAATAATAATTATAATCAGGGAATAATTTAATGTTCAAATTTTGTGTCGTAGTTTTGAAGGCACTCAACTTTGTCTCTCATAAAGATTACTATGGTTCCTGTGTACAAACACTGCTATACGGGTTTGCACTTGTACAGCAATTTGACCAGTTGGGGTTGTGATTACCAAATAAAACATTCCCTGATAATATTAATCATAAATAAAAAACATTAACTCACATTGGTATGGTATTCATTAAGGCCTGTATGGTACTGTGTATCGCAGCATAGCGAAGCTCCAACCAGGAGTTGGCCTTCATCAAGATTTCTGTTAGAAGAAGAAACAGAGTATTAACTTTAGTTGTTTCCAAGTTTCAAATTTATTTAGAATCCAAACCAATCTTAAAGGATTGTTTTTCATTTGGAACTAAAACATAAAATTTTAACAAAGAACATAAATACAAAAAAAAGGCAAAAAAACCTATAAGTATAGCAAATATTAATACCTTGCTTGGAAAAGTAAAGTCGCAATTTAAGGACATTAACATCAACAATTTCGAGGAAGCAATAAACCTTGCACAAGATCGTGATACGTGGCGGAGGTTAATCACTGAGCATGTCGGATAGACGAGACTCAACTTGTAACTACTACTACTTATAGCAAATATATGCGGTATAAGTTCAGACAGCCAATAAAACATTGAAACGAATGTAAAAAAAAAAAAAGGAGTTAAAATGTGACACTTTGTAAAAGTGAAAATTGCTCCGTAGAGACAAAATACTTAAAGCAATTGAGGCACATTTTGAAGTGTTTGTGATTTGAAAATGAAAAGTATACAAACAAGGAGCTCCAGGCATTTGCCTGCTTATAGACTTCAAAGTGAACATCAAACCAACTCCTCCCTCCACCACCCCCCTATCCTCCACCACCACCTATCCTTCCCCTCCTCCCATCCCAGTCAGTCGCAGGAAAACATTACAAACCATAATCACCATGAGATCTTGCTAAACAAGTGAGTGAAGATTTTTCATTCGAAAAGTTGTTTATATTAAAAAAAATTAATGCAACACAGACAATCTTGTTTGCGACAAATTTTTCTGTTATTAGTCCGTTTCGTTCATAGCAAAGTTACCACCGTACTATTTGCGCAATTAAATATCCCTCATGCAATTACAGAGAACTATACTGTACGTATGGTCGGTTGCAGCACTACTATCACACTACATGAAGTTTAATGGCAAAATACAGCTTTTGACAATGCACTTGACAATGGTAGCATCAGTTTTAACATCACTGGTCGTAATCCGGGCAAAATGAAACATCAATTCATCAAATTCTACTAAAACCCAAACGGGTAAACAAACAGATGCATAATCTTCCAGCAAAATTGAAGACAAGATATTATGACGACAATTTGCCATAGTAACAGTATGGCCATTAATATTAAACATTCCCATTTTCTCTACAGCACTTCGAACCTGAAACCCGCAAGGTGGTACTTCAGTGAATAAATTGCAAACAATTTTCTTTTGAAATCAATAATTTTATGATTTCATATAGAAAGGTTATTTTTGTGTGTTTGTACTTTCTCAAAGTTCAAACGAAAGAAAAACCCATGAATTTTGAAACATGAAGAACTCAATATCAGATAGAATCGCAAGGCCAAATCTCTGTATTGCTTATTCCTGGTAATTGAAATTTGACTATTCCAATATTTGACTTTGTTGAAACTTCCTTTATAAACTAGACTTGTTAAATTGTGATATTATGAATGAGAGACAAATATCAATATCTGCTTTTTGATATTGTTTGGCAAATTAATCTTAACAAAATTGCGAAAAAAACACATCAGAAAGATATAAACACAATTTTTTTCTTGAATTTTTTTTTTGGAATTTCTTGGTTAATAAATCATGGTGTACACAAGTAGTTTGGCATACAGCAAAATGGGGAGGTAAGCCCATTTTTTTTGAAAGAAACATGCTTAGCCTTTGCAGCAATGTAAGAAGCTTTACAGAGCATATTTTATATTGCTTTTTGGTTGCTTGATAATTTAGTTAATGGATTTTGCTCTGATCTTATATCAAAAACTCATTTGCATTGGATAATGGACAGTATGGTATATGTCAATATGGATAACCATTAACCATACAGTACAAGAGCACTGCAGATACTACCCCACGACCCAGCATCACCCCTACCTCAATGGCATGCATAAAGGAAGGGGTGGTAGTGTGGCAGTAATGGCTTTAAATGTGTACAACAACAAAAAGCAAAAAAGAAACAGGAAAGAAAAAGACAATTTAATATATATTATCTGCAACTTTATTATTTTTTAGTATTATCTGCAACCTTATTATTTTATCTCTAATGAGGCCCTTCTCAATTGCACCATTTGTACCATCATGTAAGTTGTACTGAACAAACTTCCCGGTACTGTGCACATACACTATGACAGTGTCCACATTGTCAAACCAGTTTTAGTGACCTTCCAGGGTTGCTCTAGCCTGGTAGTCTATGAAACAGAATACCTGCAGTCTAGAAACTTCAATAACAAATAAAACTATGAACAGCAATCATAACTATTGATCAAAACAAAGATGGAGGAACTTTCGCTTTACATTCAACGTTTGAAATAACAAATTACTAACAAGCTAACAGAATGGACTACTAAATACTGCATACACATGGAGGATTAACCTGATTGGCTCGTAAATACACATGAGAGCTGCCTATTTAAGGTGGCACAATAGATGCACTAGGTAGCTGCCTGATTGGGCATGCCCTATGCACTAGGAACTGTAGCTGCCTGATAGGGCACAACCTGTGCACTAGGTAGCTGTCTGATTGGGCATGACCTATGTAGTAGGAATGTAGCTGTCTGATGGGGCATGACCTGTGGACTAGCCTAATGCACAGGTCATGCCCAATCAGGCAGCTACCTAGTGCACAGGTTGTGCCCCATCAGGCAGCTACCTAGTGCACAGGTTGTGCCCAATCAGGCAGCTACCTAGTAGGTAGCTGCCTGATTGGTCTTGAACTGTGCAGTAGGTAGCTGCCTGATTGGGCATGACCTGTGCACTAGGTACTGTAGCTGCCTGATTGGGCATTAGATAGATGACCGGTGCATTAGATAGATGTATGATTGGGCATGACCTGTACGAATAGGTCGTCATCTGATTCACTTCTAACAATATGCACAAGGGAGCTGCTCGATTTAAGGCAATCTTAGAAGAAGAAGAAAAAAAATTGTCCCACCTGACCCTTGCGATTGCTTAAGTAGAGTCTCAGGAGAAAACGATGAAGCTAACATCTGCACGATATGATGAAGATATGTAGGCTGGGCAGATGCGAGTTTAACCAATAGCTTCATATATTCCTGCTGTAATTCAGCATCATAATGTGCCCATTGTAGATGCTGTAGAAGCACAAGGAAAAAGAAAATTAAAATGACGTATAATTTGCATGAGACTGTGACTACTACTGGGTAGGAACTCACCTACTGTACCAGTACAAGTGAGATATTATGCACAGTGAGTGATATCTTCTTACTAATGCCCTTCTCTAATGTACTGCTAACTTAGACCTGCTCTGGATCTGTACTCTTACTGAATAGAACAACCACTACTGGGTAGGAACTCACCTACTGTACCAGTACTACTGAGACATTATGCTCAGTGAGTGATATCTTCTTACTAATGCCCTTCTCTAATGTACTGCTAACTTAGACCTGCCCTGGATCTGTACTCTTACTGAATAGAACAACCACTACTGGGTAGGAATTCACCTACTGTACTGTACCAGTACTTGTGAGACATTATGCAGAGTGAGTGATATCTTCTTACTAATGCCCTTCTCTAATGTACTGCTAACTTAGACCTGCCCTGGATCTGTACTCTGTACTGAATGGAATAACCACTACTGGGTAGGAATTCACCTACTGTACCAGTACAAGTGAGACATTATGCAGAGTGAGTGATATCTTCATACTAATGCCCTTCTCTAATGTACTGCTAACTTAGACCTGCCCTGGATCTGTACTCTTACTGAAATAGAACAACCATTACTGGGTACTAGGAATTCACCTACTGTACCAGTACTAGTGAGACATTATGCACAGTGAGTGATATCTTCTTACTAATGCCCTTCTCTAATGTACTGCTAACTTAGACCTGCCCTGGATCTGTACTCTGTACTGAATAGAACAACCACTACTGGGTACTAGGAATTGACCTACTGTACCAGTACTAGTGAGACATTATGCACAGTGAGTGATATCTTCTTACTAGTTATGCCCTTCTCTAATGTACTGCTAACTTAGACCTGCCCTGGATCTGTACTCTGTACTGAATGGAATAACCACTACTGGGTAGGAATTCACCTACTGTACCAGTACTAGTGAGACATTATGCAGAGTGAGTGATATCTTCTTACTAATGCCCCTTCTCTAATGTACTGCTAACTTAGACCTGCCCTTTGACCTACGCAATTCAGGAAACTGTCCCTGTCTTCCTTAATACCTCTTCTTGCTTTTCGTGATTTCAATTTTCAAATTTATTTCTCATATGTTTGTACAAGATTAATACAAAAATAACATTTCAGTAGGGAAGGCTAACATATGAAGGGACACTGGGAAAAAACAGCAAGGCTGTTATCTCAGCTAGTGACCAAGTTGATCAATCTATGAAACCAATCAACAAGAACTTAAGTTTCCGCGAGACTAGTTCTTGTTTACACCAAAACCCGTTAAAAACCGGGCTGCCTTCTTTTGTTTTTGGGGGCATGTTAGGATTATATGCCCCACAGCGTCAAGGGGTGGGAAGATTGTCATTTTTCTGAAATTAAACATTCAATCTGTGACTTAGGGTATATTATTAATATACATCCTTGTATCTGTATCTAGTACAACGAGGTACATGAAAGATGCAAAATAATTTACCAGAATAGTCCCCACCAGACTTTCACATTGGCTTGTAATTAGGATAGCAGCATCTTGGAGTTGATTCAGCAAATTCAACAATACTTCATTCTAGATTAAAACATGAAGAAGAAGAAGAAAAAGAAAATAGTCAGGTTTTTTTGGAGGAATTATACACAACACTGAAACTCTTTGCAATTTAAATTTGTCATCATTCTTTTCTTTCATTATCTGTTTGATTGTCTCAAATCTTTCCTCTCATACAGTTTATTGTTAATAGTTCTCACTCTGTTGATAAAGCATACCCTTTGGATTTTTCTGTATTTTGCATTTTTTTTCTGCACAAAAAACATTTGTTTTGTAATATTCATACCATTAGCACATTATGGTGAGTTTAGCATCTCATTGTTGGGCAAGTTCAGAATTTAAATGAAACTGAATTTGAATTGTAATAGGAAATTATCTCTTTAAGCCTATGACCACAGAAAAAAGGGGGGAGGGAGGGGGGGGGGGATTCTGTGACTAAAATGTACAAATATTACGGCATATAAAATGTCTCTTAAAATGACGCTATCTATATGTAAACCAACATCAAACAGGGAAATGAAATGCAAGTAATCAACAGAACATGATATCTATATACATTACTGTACGTGAGTAACTAAAGAGACAGAAAAAAACAGGTACTTGTGTTTGCCAAATGCTTTTTCTTGCAATGTAACTAAACTTCAAAGGACAACAGAGGAAATTTATTTTTGACTAATGAAAAAAAAACAATTGTAGGCCTATACTGTAAACATCCTGGTGATATTTGTATGCAATTCCTACATTGCATAAATTTCTGAAATATTGATAGTTGAGCTTCTCACAGCTTGTACCATAATACTAGTGCATATGAAGCAAAGATGTGTGATGTCATAGTTGCTCACTGACAGCAAAATGTTTGTGTTTTTCTTTATTTTTCACGTCATTGTTAGGACCAAGTTTGCCTTAAGAAATGTGACGCTAGTATCAAGACCCAATGATTCTAGTGTATTCATATGAACATTTAATAATGCACGCAAATTTTGAAGAAAGAAGTCAGATTGTACGGATGTTTTTTATAAAGAAACACATCAAAGAAATTTGTTAGAGATCTTCATCTTTGACATCACACATATTTCTCCCTCAAGTTCACTTTGGGTACAAAACATGTCAATTTCAAATCTTACCACCTCAAAAACATACACAGGAATTTAGAAACGCAAGTTTTCAACAGGATAATGCTTAGAATATATATGTTTTTTATATGTTTAAATATATGTATCTATTTTCATCATCAGCCAAAACCTATATGTTCACCAGGACTATCCTTTTGGTATGTACCTTATTGCATTAGTGGTCCAACATCACAGGAAAATGTTTGCTTTTGCAAATGTCAACAGAAATCGACATTTTAAATAGGTCAGTACAACACTTGCATCAAAGAGTCACAGGACAATGATCTTTTCTGTCATTACAAAATGAACTT